>CANUEX010011974.1:0-52347 GCA_948099535.1 Jatropha multifida
GACTGAGTTAGACTATTTAAATTCGGTTTTCGATTCGGTTCGCGGCATAAAATATTATTTTTCGCCAATTCTCATTGGTGAAAATTTACAATTAAATTTTAAATAAAAATTCTTTTAAAAATAAATTAATGGATTATTTCATTAATGTATTATATAAATAAAAATATTAATTAAAATTTTAAAAGAATATTTATGAGAGACTTTATTTTTAAATAATTATAAATAAAATGATTATAAAATATTAAATTTTAAAAAATAATTTTATTAATAATTATTTTCATGTGTTAATGAAGTTTAGCTACTATCTATGTTTCATAATACTTATCACACTTGAAATTTCATGTTTCTTAAGAAAATTATTAAATTTATCTAAGATGCAATAAATTGAGGAAATTGACTATATTACCCTTAATTTAATACTAAGTTTCCAAAAAAATTATTAAATTAAAATAATAATTATTAGTCATATATAAAGGATAAACATGAAAAATAAATATTTATAATTCTTTAAAATTACAAACGTAACAAGTATTTTAAAACAAATTATTTTCTCAGATATGATAAATATTATAGAACGGAGATAGTAATATAAATTCAAATCAACTACAAATAGGCACTAAAAAACTCTAAAACATAACAAATGGAATTCACAGTTGATTGAAACTTTTGTTTACTATCAACTACTAATTAAAAAACTTATCAAATACCTACAACCTAATTGTTAAATACGAAATAGCTATCGGCTCAACCAAAAATGCCCCTTAATATACAATTTTTTAGATTAGGGGCATTGCAAATGGGCGGTTCGTTTCGAAAATTGAAAACCAAAATTAGATTTTTTGCAAAACCAAATCAAACTAAAATAATTTTAAAAATCAAACCAAATTAATTGGTTCGGTTTGATAAGCATTGATTCACTCAAGTGGTTCAGTTTTACTTAGAAAATAAATATTTTAGAATAACTGATCCAAAAACCGAAAAATAAAATTATGCAAATTTTTAACTGAAACCGAATCCAAAGACTGAATAACCGAGAATAATTTGGTTCGATTCGGTTTTGGTTTATTTCCAAAGTTTGCTCACCCCGATTTGTGATAGGTTGGCCAAAACCTTTTTGGCCATATATAGGAATAGCAACGTCTTTTATAAAATATGGAAATGACAAGTAAACTTCTGCCAAGTATCTCTCATGTTCATTGGCTCCTCTATAAATCATGTGTATACCATCAGTAACTACACACGTCTCTTCGCTCCTGATCCCGAATTAGTGAAAGAGAAACCACTCATCTTCCGAAAAATGGAGAAGAAGAAAAGCACCCATATACTTGTATTCCCTTTTCCAATACAAGGCCACATAAACCCAATGCTTCAATTCTCAAAACGCTTAGCATCAAAAAACCTGAAAGTCACCTTCATAACTAGCAGCAGCTCGTCCATTGCTGAGAACAGTTCAACTTGCATCGATACAGAAACCATATTTGATGGATTCAACAAAGGAGAAAAATCAACGGACCCAGCAGAATTTATCGCCCGATACGAATCTACAGTTCCCAAAAGCTTAGCAGAATTGATAGAGAAATACAGTAGCAGTGAATACCCTGTTAAGTGTATAGTATATGACTCTATCCTACCTTGGGCATTAGATGTGGCTAGAAAGTATGGAGTATTTGGAGCTTCTTTTTTTACTCAGAACGCCGCCGTTTGTGCTTTGTATTATCTTGCATTTGATGGGTTGTTGAAAGTTCCTTCAGCGGGGGATAAGATGTCGTTTCCACTGTCTTCTTTGCCGGAATTGGAGTTCCATGATCTGCCGCCGTTCGTCAATGGTCCAGGAGCTTATCGGGCTATATACGACATGGTTTTCAGTCAGTTTTCTAACATTGACGACGTGGATTGGCTCTTCTGGAACACATTTTATGAGCTTGAAGATGAGGTACACAAATGCTTTATATTTCGAAATCAGAATAGTTGGTTTTAAATAATACAGTGACTGTTGTCTGTATCCAGAATTGTTCAAAGTAAATTTCTGAACTCTATCGTAAATTATTGTCCGAACACGACATTTCATTGTCACTTCTCACGTGTCATAATTCAAACACTATAAATTTTAAAATTTGTATCTCTACCAAAAAATCAATGTCAAATCTCAAACCCTTAATTAATGATCAAGAGAATAAATTTAGGTGAGTGTTTAGCATTTTGATTAGGATACTATTCTCTCCGATAATTATATTGTTCCATAACGAATCTAAAAATAGTCTTCAATCAGGTAAATTTATTAAATATAATTTTTAGCGGAGTCAGTTAATTAAAAACTTTGAAAATTTTTGCATAATATGCACTTTTAAAATTTTTTTCATCAATTTAAGTTTATACCGTAAATAAAAATTTTCAACTTAGAGTGGAGCGAACTGAACTCACTGCAGTAGCTAGCTGTAACACAGCTTGATTTAGATTTTGAGAATCTGTTTTGTTTTATACCACAGCCTGATTTAGATATTGAGAATCTGTTTTGTTTTGTGAAACTTTACTCCCCTCACGTGTAACATGGCTGCCCTAGTGTATGACTCAGCTGCGCCATGGGGTCTAGAGTTACCCAAAGAGTTGGGTCTCTCTTGAGCTTCATTTTTTATATATTGTTATTATCTTTTGAGTATATATTGGAGCAGAGAATTGCAAATTCTGATATTAGAACCATTTATCAATTTTTGAATCTTCACAAAGCTTAAAGACGAATACTAAGCTTGACACGTACTGGGTACCGGGTGTTATATATGCTAGCCAATTGATGTGTTCTGTTTGTTGGGGATTTCTTATCAGATAGTGAATTGGATGGCAAGAAAACGGTTGATAAAGCCGATCGGACCAACAATTCCTTCCATGTTCTTGGACAAGCGATTGGAAGATGACAAAGATTATGGCCTCAGCCTCTTCGGACCCAATTCAGATGCTTGCATGAATTGGCTAAACTCAAAGGAACACAACTCAGTTGTTTACATATCATTTGGTAGCCTAGCTACCCTCAATGAAGACCAAATGACAGAACTGGCTTGTGGTTTGAAAAGCAGCAAGAAAGGCTTCTTATGGGTAGTAAGAGAATCAGAAGACAAAAAACTTCCAGACAATTTCATAGAGGAGACAAAAGAAATAGGTTTAGTTGTAAAATGGAGTCCTCAATTAGAAGTTTTGGCTCATAAATCAGTAGGCTGCTTTATAACTCATTGCGGTTGGAATTCAACACTTGAGGCATTGAGCTTAGGAGTGCCAATGGTGGCAATGCCACAGTGGACGGATCAACCAACTAATGCTAAATTTATTGCTGATGTTTGGAAAGTAGGAGTTAGAGTAAAGGTAGATGATGAAAAAGGAATTGTTGTTAAAGAAGAGATAGAAAGATGTATAAGGGAAGTGATGGAAGGGGAAACTGGGAATCAAATCAGAAAGAACTCCGAGAAATGGAAGAAACTAGCTTGTGAGGCAGTAGATGAAGGCGGAAGCTCTGAGAAGAATATTGAGGAATTTGTATCTAAGCTTGTAAGCAACTCTAATGGTTCGAATCTCTCTTGCCCTTAATACCATTTTAAACTTGAAAAAGAAAAAGAAAAAAAAAAGAAAGAAACGCCCATGTTTCTAAACAGTATTAAGGGTATATGTTACTTTTCTTACATTTACGCAGGGATTAATAAGCAAGTGCAGAAGGAATTATGCGATTTTTGTTTTAGTTCCTGTTTGATAAGAATTTTCATCGGTTCCACCAATTTGAAACTGAACTATAATCATATTTCCATCGCTTAAAAAAAGTGTTAAGACGAAATTAGATTATTCTAATTTACTCATAATAAATTTCTATTTATAATTTAATCCAACGGCTTATTATTAAAGATATATAATTTATATATTGATATAAAACATCATTTAATCTGAATTATATGCCATTTTAGAAACAAACAAAATTTAAAAGAAAAGGGATATTTTTATTTTTTTAATTTAAGAATTTCGAGAATAAATGTGATGATATCAATTCATGAAAACGAATTTTGGGGGGTCGGACCAACACTTTCATGTGCTAGCTTCCTATACTAAGATGGTGTGATGTGACAAATTATACTGACATTCAATATTTAAAATTCTAAATTTCAAATCAAATTCAAGAATATAAACACAAAATTAAAAATTTCAAAATATTGGAAGGAAGAAAGTTTGTGAGGTTTGAAAAGTTGCGCAGAAATAGGAGATAATGTTTTGTCACTGATTTTCTATGTAAACGAATAGTTTGCCATCTCTGCATATTGCATTGTCGTTTCAATGCCCCACAAAAGCTAAAAAACAATATTATGGTGAAAGAAAATCCAAAAGCACTTGTCAAGTGATGGGTAAAGTGTTTGTCAATTAGGTTTGTTTTTCTTTATGCAATTAAAGAAATAACTATCAATAACGAAAAAATTCCTCTTGTTTAAATATAAATCAAAAAATTAGTTATTAATCAAGCGTGGGTTGTTTAAAATTTATACATTCTATAAATAATATAGAGTACAAAGCCATGAAATTTATTGTTTACATGGAACATGTAATCTTATTTATTATTATGATAAAAAAAGATAATATTCATTTAATAATTATATAAATTGAGTACAAGCGAATTGAACCAGTTCGCAGTTATTTGACCCAAGAAAACTCTATCGCGCTGAGTTTTTAGCTTAACTGGTTCAAACTCAATTCGATTTGTGTACATCCTTAATATGAAAATCCACTTTCCCTAAGACTTGGAGCTGATTAATTTAAAAACAAATTCATCAATGTTTTTATCAGAAGTTCCACCTTCACTCACAGCCTCAATAGCCAATTCTCTCCATTTTTGAGCATTCTTTCTCATCTCTTTTCCCCTCTCATTCTCCATAACTTCTCTTACACAACGCTCAATTTCTTCTCTTGTCACAATCCCATCCTCATTAACCTTAACTCTAATTCCCACTTTCCAAACATCCTCCACCAATTTGGCATTTGGTGGTTGGTCTGTCCACTGAGGCATCCCTACAATTGGGACACCTAAGCTCAAAGCCTCAATAGTTGAATTCCAACCACAATGGCTTAAAAAGCACCCAATAGCCTCATTCTGCAAGATTTTCACTTGAGGACTCCAATCTACAATTATGCCCTCATCACCTAAATCTTCCAAAAAGGGTTTTGGTAATTTGCTTGCCTCAGTAGCCCTAACTACCCATAAGAAGTAAAATTTGCTTCTCTTTAAACCCCATGCAAGTTCTTCCATTTGCTTGTCACTTAAACTGGACAAACTACCAAATGCAACATATACAACTGACCTTGCTGGCTTACTGCTAATCCAATTGAGGGAAACAGAAGCTTCTAATGCAAAGAGATCAAGACCATAGTCATCATCATTTTCAATCCTCTTATCCAAATATTTTGATGGAATTGTGGGCCCAATTGTTAACACTGGACAAACTTTTGACATTTCATCCACCACCTACATATTTATTCAAGTTAAATGCAATATTCAGTAAAGAAAAAAAATTATTATTTTAATAAACATTAAGTGAATTAATTTTTTATAAAATATTATTTTAATATTTAAAAATTAATTCAAATATTATGTTGTCTAGCGTTATAAAAAAAACCTTTAATATTTTTACTGATTAAGAAGCTTAAAGCTATTTATAATATAATTACTGAATGCAGTCTAAGTCATCCCCTTTTGAATATAATCATAATTTATTCTAACAATAAATAATTAATTAAGAACTTCAGTATAATAAATTTGTCCGAAATAGCAGTCGAAGATAATCATAATTGACAAATATCTAATTCAAATTATATATATTGAAAAACCTTCAAAATGAAAAAAAAAATAAAAATAAATAATCATAAATTAAATAATAAAAAGTAGAAAAAACGTACTTCTTTCTCTAGTTTGTAGAATGTGTTGATAAGAACATAATCAGCTTTCTCAATATTAGACCACTGATTGAATAACATTGCTGTATAAGCCGGATAAGCTTCTGGCCCACTAACAGCAGACGGCATATCTCCAATCTCAAGCAACGGCAAGCCGGGAATCGAAACCGGCGTAGAAGAAACCGGCACCGACAACGACTTACACTGAATATTATAGTAAATAAAATCAACCGCTGCCGGTTGAGTAAAAAAAGCAGCAGCAAATAAACCAAAATCCTTGGCTACATCCAAAGCCCATGGCAAGAAAGGCTCATAAATTATACAATCAAAAGGATCTGAGGAAGTTTTATGTTTCTCTATGAGCTCGGATAAGGTTCTAGAGCCTTCGGTTTTTAGACGACTAAGGTAGTAGTCTACACCGTTAGATTTTTCAAAACCACCGTCGTCAAAACCGTCGGAGATGGCTGCGAGATGAACGGAATCAATGGAGGAGGGCAAATTCATAGATTTGGAGATGAAAATGGAAGTAACTAAGGTGGCTTTGAGTCCTTTGGAGATTAAGCGTCTAGAGAAATGGAGCATAGGGTTGATGTGACCTTGGCCCGGGTATGGAAGTAATAAGACATGAGCTCTGTATGAATTCTCCATGATTTCTCTCTATTCTTTGATTAAGAGTTGCTCGACTGTGATAATTATTTAAAAGTTGAGAGCTTTAGGACAAGGAAGTAGGGAAGTTGCGTTCTAAGAAAGAAGACAAGTTGATGTTCCATTTGTGAGAAGTCAAATATTATGAGCCGTGCTTCTCAAGTCCGAAGTCGTTGGTAATCTTTTCGGGAGCTAAACCATTGAAAATACCATAAATTTTATGGATAATTTCAATTTTACTTTAAATTTAATTTTTTATTTTAAAATTTAATTTAGTTATAATAACACTTTAATTTTAAATTACATATAATTTAATAAAAAAATATTATTTTTATTAGACTAATACTTTCTATTATGGTTAAATTAAGTAAAAATTTATTATTAATAATGCTCTTGTGACATTTTGACCCGGCAAAATGATTTTAAAAGGATGGATAGAACATAGATTATAGCGAGCTTCTAGAATAACAAACTAACTAGCAACGATGGAATGCGAGATATATAAATGAATCGGATCATATATAAAAAAATAAAAATTAATCATCAAAGGCGCATTTTAGTAAAATGGCTGAAGAATTGAAAGAACTCCAAGATTAAGCATGCTACAGAAATCCTAAGGTGGGTGACCTCCTGAAAAGTTTTACATTTCACCTACGGAACAAAACTATACAGGTCTTGCCAATCCATTATAGGATAGAGCTTAGTTGATTCAAAGCGAACAATTCCTCTGGTGGTTAGAGTCAAGACGGACGTTGGTAAAGAATTTAAATTTATAAAAAGTCCAATAAAATAATATTAAATTTTAATTAGTTATAAACATAAAATATTAATTTGAATTTTTATGTTGTAATTTTTTTAAGCATAAAATTTTGTTTAAACTCATGCTAAATCTTTTATAAACATAGGATTTATTCATTACCGCATCATTTTATTTATGAAAAATCATTACTTATTATCAATATTATATAAATAAATAAAAATATTTTATTTTTAAGATGAATAAATTATTTTTATTTTAATATTTAATATAAATATTTATTTATTTATAAGCAGTTGTGGTGGGAAAGAGTTTAATTTAAAAAAAAATGTTAAACTGTGTCCTATAAAAATAATACTTTATTCATTAAATTAGAAAAAATTTAAAATTAAGTTGCTATGCTATTAGAATTAAAATTGAAGAGACTCTTTACTATCCTTGAAGATTTTAACCAATAAAACAATTCTTAAAATGAGTTGGGTCAGTCACTGTTTATAATGTTTATAAAGCGGATTGTTTTTTGACTATATTGGGCCAGATTCAAAAGTAAGTGCTTGACTTTGCTGGGCCGGATTCAAAACTATGTGCTCAACTACAACTACTAGTAAGTTGTATTTTTATATTTCTACAAGAAATTTGAACCATTGGTTGACAATTGGGAGTAACCAATTAGGTTTACGATGAAATCTAGAAACCGATCACTGATCCAAGCCTGATAAATTGTAAATATTTTTTCGATGAAAGGTAAAAGCGAATTCTATTGTGAAGCCGTATGCAATGCACAAAAAATGCATGTACGGTTGTTGGGTGAAGAGTCAAATGTTTTGGCAATTCCTATTGAGGGAATGAATCAACATAATTTGGAATCATAGCTCTAGTTTTTTGTTCATTAGGATAAATCAATGCAATTTAGGAGGAATCAATGAAAGAATCTATTACTTCTGGTCAAGGAGTTTCCGCGCTTGAAAAAAAGAACCTGGGTTAGTATCTATCTATCTATATAAAATCTATAATTGTTGAAGTATAAATATTTATGTGGCAACATATTAAAATATAAAATGATGACATGATATTTTTTTTTGCATTTAATAAGGATTAAAATTTTTTTATTAAATAATGGAGTTACAAACAAACTAATTAATGTGATAGAGGATTCATTATAATTAATTTTTTTTTTACATTTAATAAATATTAAATTTTTATTAAATAGTTTCTTATAAAAAAATTAATAGATTTACAATAGAGCTGTATTTATGAGAATTAATTAAATAATGTAGTTATATAAATAAATAATGAAATAGAATTAAAATTTTAATTTTAATTTACTAAAAATAAATGTCCTTATATCTCATTTAATATGATTATATAAGAATTTTAAATAGAAAAAAAAATAATTAATTAAATATATCAGTTAAATTACAATATTTTACTTATAATATTAATCATGCTAACTAATATTTTAGCTCATTATTTAAAAATTTCAAAAAAGTGTTTAATTTTACCTTTTATAATTTAATCAAAAATACATAAATAAATTATTAAAATTAGAGCAACACAAATATAAATTACAATCATTTTTTAAAAATATATTTAATTTAATTTAAAAATAAAAAATTATATAATCTGCGTATGGCGCAAGTATATGACTAATCATATATATAACAAAACTTAATTTCATATAAAAAAATTCAAAACCCAAGCTTTAATCAAAAAGGCGAAAAAAAAAAAGAAGAATGGATGAAATGACGTACTCTACGTTGCATAATTTTCTTACTATTTTAATAAACAACTTTTTGTACAGCCGCCCATGCATTAAGCACTATCTCTCTGTGTCTCCTTTTGTCAGCTCACCACGTGTAAGGTCCTTATTGCACGGTCGTCTATATGGGACGTACGAGGTGAACCCCACATCTTGTCGGAAACCTCTATCACCAGTCAGCCCTTCACTTTTCCATTTTCTCTTTTCCCGATGCTTACTTTTTTCATCTCATCTTTTCGACCACACAACTCAATAAAATAATAATATTCATTGTTTATTAAAATTACTCCGTCGAAAAAGATAATCCATACATAAAGCATCCATTTCCCGATGGACTATATGCGAACAATGTATTAACCCGAAAATTAAATTTAAATTTATTAGTATCCGAAAATTATTTTCTCTTTTAAAAATAGAAATTATTTTATTTTAAAATGATTTAATTTTTTATTGAAAATAAATAAAACCTTTGAATTTCATAATGTAGGCATTTTAAAATGACTATATTATGTGTTTTAAAAAAATAAAAATTAGGAACCGAAAGTGTTTATGAAGCAGCATGAGATGAGATGATATGATGATGAGAAGAAGCTGTGTCATTGTTTGGCAAAATATCAAACTACAAATAATGTTTCTGCTGGCTGTGGTTTTGGCCTCAGATCTTTTGTCCTCGATCCAAATACAATTATACACCATCAAATATATTTATAAATCTTTCGACAACCAAATAAATTGTGTCTTCGTGAAAAAAGCATTTAAATTGTAATATAATAAAAATCAATTTTTTATTAGCAGATAATCTTTTATTTTATTAAATTATAATATAATTAAAATTAAATTTAAATTACCTTTATTTTAACCAATAAAATTTATAGCCTTTGAGATATTTTTATCAATTCAAAATTTTAATAGATGCATTTTTGGCAATTTTAGTGTTCTCCTATATGTAAATTAAGAGTTTCTTATTTGGTAATTGGTTGTATGTCTTAATCATGAATCATTATAATTTAATATTATGTTAATTTATATAATTATATAATTATACTTCCATAGAGCTAAGTGATAACCACCTTATATAGTATAATATAATCAACAAAAATAAATTACTTTTATTTTTTAATCAATAAAAAATTAAAATCTTTAAAAATGTCATATACTTACCATATTTTATATATAACTTACTTAATATATAATAATTTATATTTAAATAGTAAATTAATATAGCCAATTAAAATTAAATTAAATTTATTTTTCAACTAATAAAATTAAAATTCATGAAGATATTATATTCTTACCATATTTAATATATGTCTTATATAGTATATAATATAATTTCTTCCATTCCCCCTAAAAAAATTTTTCTTCTCATTTAAAAATATAATATAAATTCTTATTCTATTGAATAAATTTTAGATTTAAATAGAAAATTAATATGATCAACTAAAATTAAATTGTTTTTATTTTAACGACCAATAAAATTAAAATTTTTAAAAAATTTTGTTCTTGCCATATTTAATATATATAATTTTTTTCAATTAATAAAATTAAAATATTTAAAAATATTATATTTTTTATATCTAATATATAATAATTTTTTATCCAATTAAATTTAAATTTAAATAGAATATTAATATGATCAATGGAGAATACTAATATTACTATTAGGCATTGTACATTCCAAAGAGACGAGATAACGAAACGGACAACTTCAACTTGTATTTTACGGCACGACAAATTGCCTTTTGTCTTTGTACACAAATAAACAAAAAATTATTTTAAAAAAATGAAAATAAGAAAAAATACAGCAACAATGTATATATATATATATATATACATACATACAGATATAAAAAGGAGACTCGTGCCTCTTTTTCTCTCTTGGCTTCGGCACGCGTCTTCCTTCTTTAGCTCTCCATGCCAACACACAGTGCTTCTTCTCAGCCCAGCTCAATTTCAGATCTTCAAATACTAACTTTCAATCTAATTTCATTAGTTCATTTTCTTTTACACATACAATCCAGGTAAATTCTATCTTTCTCTATCTATCGCTTTTTCTTTTCTTTTAGAGAATTTGAAGCTTCGATTAAGCCATTTTTCAAGTGATCAAGAAATTTATTTGAATTTCTTGTTTTAGGCGTTAATCGATGAGATTTTGGTTTTTCTAATGACAACTTTGTAGTATTAAAATCCAATTTTCACTTTAGCTTTTGTTACTTTTTCTTTTCTTCTTCCTTTTCAATCGGGAATTGAATTGCAGTGATTTCTTTGGCTTGGATAAATTAACTTTATGGCGGAAAAAAAAAACTTTTACGAAAAATAGTATTTTATATATATATATATATATATATATATATATATATATATATATATTTCCTTTTCGGGAAACAAAGAAGTTTCCCTGGAAACATACAGGTCACAGGTAGGAGTATTAGTTAAACTTGCGGCGGTTCACAACTTTGATTTATGAACAGTTTTCTCGGGATTTTATAAAAAATTTCAGTTTTAGAAAAGTTGTTAGATTAAATATTTATTTTTATCAGGGTTAATTGAGATTATTGATTACTGATTATTTTTGTTCAGGTTTCTTAGCAATACAGTTTTGGACATGTAAATAAATATAGCGCAGAATCTGAAGAAGATCATACAAATCTTGCTTCTTTTTTTTTTTTTTGGAGAAGATTTGCTGCTTTTTCTAAAGGTATGATTACTAGTAGATTTCTCAATTTGTATCATTGGATGTCCAGAAGCTGTAGCAGAAGAAAAGCGTACAAATACTTGTTAAATACTTCCTTTTTTTCAGGGAAGCAGGGTAAAGTTTTGGGTTTACTTTTTTATTTTCTTTTGGGAGTTGGGGTGCGAAGTGAAGTTTTGGATCTGGATTTCCTCTTACTTTCATGATTGGGACATGCGCTTTGCATGGAAAAGTTTTTTTAGTTTTGTTTTAAATTTTATTATTTTAATCATATTAGATTGTATTATGTCTCTCTCTGGACAAGAATATAGTCTATTCTGTCTGCAATTTTTTAATTTCTTAGTGATTAAGCTTTTATTTATTTTTTTTATAATTTCTTTTGTAGGTTCAAGGCCCATTAGTTTTCAGCTTCTTTCGTTTGTAATCAATGGATATAATCAATTTCTGACCTTTTTATGCCTCTCATTGATGTTTTGGTCTGCGCAAAATCAGCCTTGTTTGAGTTATTTTGTTTGTTTCACCTAATCGTTGAGATTTTAAGCAATTACAATTATTGTTCTTGGGACTTTGCTCTAATTTTTATCGGACTTAATGGAGATTCCTCACAATAGATTTCAATGAAAATGAGAAAATTTTGACAAAAGCAAGGAATTTCTATTCTCAAAAAAATAGAAAGGCAAGGAATTTCTGATTTGAACTCCAAGAAAACTGTATGAATGGTCTGCAAGTCATTAGGGGGGATTTGGCGACTTATGCTTTTCCTGTTTCATAATCTTTCAACTTTTCTTTTGTTATTGTGTGGTTTGTTGTTCCTTCTAGGAGAACTTTTAGGTACATGAAGCAATGTTTAGAAATATCACACAATCATGAGATACAACCATATTATTGGATTTGTTTCTAATATTCTGCTGCGAATTAGTATTTCATGGATTCACTGAATGTCTTTTTCTTCATTTTTATAAACCTCATTTAATTTGTTTTTGAGTTCACCTACAGCTAACTATTCATTTTTCCATGCAGATCTTCTTGGAAAGAGTCTTTGATCTTCTTGCCAGACCGTTTACATTTAGAACTATATAACAAATAACTTCAAAGTTGATGGCTTCACCAGATCCTGATTCCTCCTGGCTATCTGCAGCTGGGGAATCTGTTGGTGGATGTTTCAATATACATATGGAGGGAGCAAATTCAGCCGATGTTTTACGTGTGCTGGAGTGTCCCACCTCTTCTAGGTCCTATAGTAATAGTATACCCAAACCACCTCCTTTACCCAATAAAATACTTACTAGAGACAATAGTTGCAAAAGGATTTCAGAGTGTTGTTCCATCCCAAGGGAGATAAAAGATACGTGGGACAGGCTATTCAAGGAAGGCAATGGTGCAGATGTCTATGTAATTACAGATGACAAAGCATATATTCGAGCTCATCTAAATGTTTTGGTGAGTTAATGAAACTTTTCACATGTATTCTACTAAACTGGAAATGTCTTAATTGTCAACAGAGCCATAGATACTGGAAAGGTAAGGTGCCTGCATTTGAAAAGGCTTCTGCCTTTAAAATTTGTATGTTAAAGGAATTTTGGCACTGTTTCAAGAAAGCCTTTTTTGGTGCCAAAACTAAAATATATAACAATTGTCATTTTCTTTGGACAGGAAGAAAATATCAGACTAAACAATGTATATGTGATTTTCCTCATATATAAATCTATGGAGATCATTTACCGAGTCCATGTCAAATTTAGGACCAGGATTTGGCTAAATACTTATCTGATTTAACTTTGTCTTTTGCAGAGTATTGCCTCACCAATCCTTCGGAATCTTCTGCAGCAATCAACGGTTAAGAATGGAATAAGATGCATTAAAATTCATGGTGTACCTTTTGAAGCTGCTTACGCATTCATTCGGTTTTTGTACTCATCCTGGTATGTGGAGATATCTTTTTCCCGTTACTTATTACCCTTAAAATGTCTCTAAAGTTGATACTTGGACAGAATTCTTGTATGTTTCTTTGTATGTTCTTTGAAGGGTATTTAGCATCAACATATGGAAGGGGCAAAATAATTATATCGGAGAATGTCAATAGTACACAATTTATTGAGTTCAATGTGCTTTTGGTGATTACCAGGTCTATCCCTAGCTCTTCTTTGTGTTTTCCTCTGGGCTAAAAAACTGCCTGTGGAAGAAGATACAGTCAGAACTTAGTTGAAGCAGCAGTATAGAGTTAGAGTTAGCTTGATCTTCCAGAGTGTCATTGTACTAAGAGTCTAAGACCATGCCATCTGTCATAATATGATGAATCAATAGTTGACTGCACATTTTGATGCTAAGATTAGTCAATTAAAGGTACTTACTGAAATGGAATTTATTTTATAGACCAGCATGTTAGATGTGAGGCATTAAATTGTTGTCTTGGTAGATCCTGTTTGCCAAAATTTTCTTATAGTTTTCTTTCCTCCCCATTGTGCGTTTTATATTTTCTTAATTAAATAGTTTTAACTATTTATTCTGACAACCTAATGCAGCTTCGAGGAGGAAGAGATTGAAAAATTTGTTCTCCATTTGTTGGTTTTGTCACACTCGTACTCAATCCCATCACTGAAAAGAATTTGTGTACACTTTCTGGAGAAAGACTGGTTGACCAAAGAAAATGTGATCGATGTGCTTCAATTAGCAAGATACTGTGATGCACCACGGCTTTCCCTTATTTGTGTTCGTATGGTTGTGAAGGACTTCAAATCTATATCATCAACAGAAGGTTGGAAGGTTATGAAGCGTGCTAATCCAGCCCTTGAACAGGAGCTCGTGGAGTCCGTTGTTGAAGCAGATTCTGTAAGTCATCTTAATCTTTGTTTGTAGCAAACATATCAAACTTGTGGCAATTTTTCTGAAGCATGTTATGATGATATGCTGCATTAATGCATTCTGACCCTTATTTATTTTTTTGTTAAACAATTTCTAGATGTTTGAGCAATGTTATTTACTATGATTATGTTATTTACATGATCAGGTGACAGTTCACACACGTGTTTCAGAATTTTGTTTATTCATTTTTTAGACAGGCGAGTCAAGTTCAGGAAAATAGCCAGCTCATCTGTTTCATTTATCCATGTTTGGGAGTTCTTAGGTTTATTGAGATTATGAGAGATCTACTATGAATACTTTTATATAAACTATTATCCATAAAACAAGATATCAAGCCTACTGGGAAATGCCTTCTGGAAACTTTTGTGAAAGAAAGCTGTTCATTTTAGTCTTTAGCAATTGGCGTCCAGCAAAACATATATTCTGATTGGAAAGTCTGATCTGTAATGTTGAGAAAAGTCCTTCCTCTTAAGTCCCAAAGTTTGATTATTTTTCCATTATTCCTGAGTCCAACTTTCTTCATGTTCCTTCAATTTACCAGCAAGGTTATATGATTCTGGTGATATTTATTTATGTATACCCTTTACCTTTTCTGGAATAAGGCATAAACCTATTCATTCCGTACAACCCTAGGAAGTGGGATTATAGTTTTATTTGTTGCTGTCAGAGAAAACAAGAGATGTTGAAGAAAATGGAAGAGAAAAAGGTATATTTGCAACTTTATGAGGCGATGGAGGCCCTCCTTCACATATGCAGAGATGGGTGCAGAACAATTGGTCCTCGTGACAAAGTGCTAAAAGGAAGCCAGGTCATATGCAAGTTTCCTGCTTGCAAAGGGCTTGAGAATTTGGTCCGTCATTTCTCCAATTGTAAGACCCGGGTTCCTGGTGGATGCGGTCATTGCAAGCGCATGTGGCAGCTGCTTGAACTGCACTCCCGTATGTGCAATGAACCAGATCGTTGCAAGGTTCCACTTTGTAGGTAAGCATGAAACTTAAGAGCACCAGTTCACCTCTGTGCTTCCAAGTTCGAATTTTTTTTTTGTCATCAAAATGTTGATATTTGGATTGTTTTCCTAGATTTGTTTCTTTTATTTTATTTCGTCTTCTTCTGTTGACCTTCTCTCTCATTGTTAACAGACATTTCAAGGAAAAAATGCAGCAGCAGACTAAGAAAGATGAAGCTAGGTGGAAAATACTAGTTGACAAAGTAACAGCAGCAAAGGTTGCACTTGGGCCATTCTCATCTCGGAGTATAGGTTCGTTATGAGCAAGCTTTTGAATCTTTACCTCGTGTCTTCATTATTGCCTATTTTAGGAAATAATCTCAACTGTAAAATAGAAAAATTATCACAGGATGGCCAGAAAATGGTTTTTATGACCCAACATGTTCTTAAGCTTTCTTCTCCCTGCCTATGTAATTTGGTATGTTTAGACTTTAAATAATAATTGGAAATTGTATGTTGCCATTTCAATTTAAAAATTAATTCTGTTGATTTAACTTCATTCAACAGAATTAATTTTTTCTTCTCTTGCTCTATGCATAAATTAACTCATGTGTGAACTAGAAATCAAAAGAAAAACTAATAATATTATTTTTATCTAAGAATTTAATTTGATTGATTCTATTATTTTCTTCTTAATTTAATTTTTAATTTAAATAAAAATTCTATTTGATAAATAATAAATTATATTATATAAAGTATATATCCTTTAAAAAAATATATGAAATATATGTAAAATATGATGATGTTATTTAGTTCTACCTTTCTTACGAGGAAAAACCGGCGTTTTTATGCTATGTTAAATACATATTGTATAGAAATATAATATAATATGGTATATTATTTAAGGGATACTAAAGAAGATAAATATTGAATATGGTAAGAATGTAATATGTTTAATTATTATTTTTATTAAAATTTTATTTTGATTGATTATAGTTATTTCTTATGAGTAATTTATTAATACAATATGTTTAATTGTTATTTTTATTGAATTTTTAATTTAATTGGTTATAATTATTTCTTATGAGTAGTTTATTTTATAAAAAATCAAAAGAAAAATTAGATATAATCCCTGTAGTTTGCAAAATATAATTAATTTGTTTCATTAAAAAATAGATTAAAATATTTTTATAATTTACTTTCATTTCGATCAAACCATAAAAACCGTATTGTAATTTTTTAAATATAATATTTTAATATCTCAAGCTATAACATTTTGTAGTCTAATTCTGTTAAGTATCTCATAAAATAATAAAAATACCCTTTAATTCTTAAAAACACAGTATTTTTCAACCATGTAACAGTACTATAATTTTTTTTTTAATATAATATTTTAATACGTCACTTTTAACCTTGTGTTATCTTGTTGACTTAAATGTAAAAAGAAAAATATTAGACAAAAATAACCTAGTGATGTAATAAAAGTAAAATATAGAAAAAATCATATTATTATTTACATAAATGTTTAAATTTATATTATTTACATTGTTATCTTTTGTAATTTGCCAAAGTTTCTTTCTTTTTTTTTTTCTTTGGAAAGGTGTCAAGTTTCTTATTTAGTTACAACATTCACCAATATTACATCCACATTTTCATAATTACCAAACACTCATTTTCTAGGAAATAATACATAGGCCATCCTAATCCCAACAACTAATATATTAATAATACAAAAACTCGGTCCGAATATTTTTTCCGTAAAAAACGAGCGGATGAATCATTAATCCATAAATTGCTGATTGAATTACTCAAACATAAAATATAAATAATTAATATTCAAAATATTTTAAATAAAGTAAACCAAAATTAATTAATTAATTAATTAAAAATATTAAAAAATCAGTCTAATTAATCGGATATGTGACCGGGCATTTACTATAATACAGGATTCAAAAATTCTATACAGGCAGAAAAATTTTCTTTGCATGCTATTTAATACAATAACTTGCTAGGCATGTCATGTATTTTCTTTTTTTTAGCTTTTAGAAAATATATTTTTCCACTGAAATGCAATGAATCTTTTTAAAATTTTTTTCTTTTGACATAACACTAAATTAATAGGAGATATTTCCATTGATTGCAAAGGAAAATGGATGATTTTTTTTTTTTCGAGTCAAGCGAAAATAGATGATGAAAATACAATTTTAATATAAATAATAGGGTATTTGAAATTATATTAAACACAATAAATAATATTTTAAGACAATTACTTTTATAAAAATCTATAAACAGTCTTAATATATATTAAAAACATTTATAGTATGATCATATAATTTATAGGTAATTCAGCATAGGAAACTAAGTTTTCAAATTATATTTTTTAAGCAATTGATTGCGTCTTTTATGGTTTTTACAATAAAAGCACAAAATTATTAAATATTAAAATTAAAAATTAAAATGTTTGTTATAAATTCAATTATCAATCATTATATTTTAAATTTATATTAAGATAATGCAATTATTATTAATATATTTGATTAATACTATTATTATCTTAAAATGATAATAAATAAATTTAAAAAAATTAAATTTTAATTTACAATCTAATAGATCATCCATACAACTAAAATTAAATAATTATAATAATACAAATTATAAAATAATTTCGGAAAAGAAAGTTGAGGTATAAATATATTAGAACCGATAATATTAGAATATATAAAAATTAAATTACAAAATTATAATTAGCAACACAATAAATTTAAAATATCATTCACACATGTTTTAATTTCATTTTAAAAAATAAATATTAGCTCAATAATTTCTTAAACTATATTATTTATGAAAAAATGAATTTCTCGATTTATATTGACAAAACAAATTTGTTATGAATAGAGTTAAATAAATAATATATAAATAAAGAATTACTTGATTTATAATAATAAATTATTAAATATTTTTAAATCTAATGGCCTTTTATTGTTAAATAACTATCCAAATAACTTTTTTTTTTGTGTAATTATAAGAACAAAAAATTTAAGCTCCAAAATCTTCTCTATATTTATATATCATCATTCTCTTTAAATAAATTCATTATTATCTAAAATTAGAACAAAACTCCTTTTTAAAGAAAATGAACAGTTTTTCTTATGAAAAACAGAGTTAATGAATGTATTAAACCACCAATCGCATACAAATTTATCCATTAAAACCCTAATTCCTTTAAAAAAAAAGATTAAATCCCTAATTTTGAAAAATAAGATAGAATAATAGCTGAAGCACCCATATAAAGCAAAATTTAGGGCAGTTTCCCTGAATTAAAACATGAGAAGAACATGTGAAACCTTGAGGCTGCCCCAATTCATCAACTCTAGGCCGGGTGAAATTAAGCACTTAATTACAAATTAAGAACTCATTGGATCGGCCATTAAAATAAAGATAAAGAAATGTATCAACACCTTTCATGTAATTGCGAGGAAGACGAAGACCTTGCAACCGTAAGATCAAAAGGAATCAACAGATTTGTATCTGCCCGCAACGGAACAATAACGGCACTTAAGCTGCTCCGCTCTGTTCTCTCAAAAGGCATTGTTGTTGAAAACCCTACTTCGGTCTCTATTTATAGTGAGGTCTCCGCATCTCAATTGTCTATCTTGCCATTCTCATTGTTTACTAATTATGATTCTTGCCATTCGACAGCAACTCTTGCTATGAATGGCGTGAATCGGGTTATGTATACCCGAACTCTCTACATAATAAGTTTGTACTCGGCCCATCTTGGGACAAGGTTGGATCGGCTTTTACCCGCTTTTTTATTTTATTATATTTCTTTTAGGTGGTCATATTGCCAAAGCAAATAATGTTAAAATCAAACCAATCTTTTAATTTAACAAAATTACTCTTTTGTGGAAAACTTCACTTATCTAAAATGGATTTCTAAGATCCATCAATTCTCTATTATTGTTCTTCTCTAAGGGTAATTTTGTCTAATAAAATTTTTTGCTATGGTTGTAGAACTATATACATAACTATAGTTAATGTGGTTTATTTAAAAATTAAATTAATATAATTTTATTTAATTAAAACAAAAATTAAGCCAATCAAAATATTCTAATAAAAACGAAATAATATTATGCAGTTTTTAGAGATAATTTGAGATTTTAATTTATAATTAGTTAATGTAATATTTAATTAATAATTTTAATATAATTGGATATTGATATTTTTAAAATATATTTTAAAATCTAGATATTAAATATCTAAATCCAGTTAACTTTTACCTTTTAATTTCCCATAACACAAACCGTCAGATTTTTTATGGTAATTACGAATTAGGCCTCAAATGCTGTCACTTTTCCTCCCCTGCTAGTATTTTCTGGTCTGCCTTCTCTGCGAAGTCTCTCGTCACATCAGCCATCACTCAGCAATTTCCACCCACCGGACACTACCTCCGATGCTTTTAACCATTCAGAATTCGTAACGGTTAGTTTCATTACTTCGTTCCATTGGTTTTCTCGGCCGGCAACTACACGCCACCAACGGTACTCTGTGTCTCCGTAACTCCTTATTTTTATTCATTTAAAATTGGAGAAAATACGAAATAGCGAGTACACGTTATATTTAAATTGAAAGAAAATAGGGTACCTTTCGTAACGACGTTGGTCATTGCCAGGTGGTGGTTGTTGTTGCTGCAGCTTCACGGGGCATGCTCTTGGGTTCCGCTTTGAAGAGATTTTGAAGGTTCTTTCTTTTATTTAATCAATCCTTCTGTTACGGGGAAACTTTTTCTGTGGTCTGAATTCCAGTTTTTATTATTTGTTTATGTGTTTATCCGCCAAATGGTAAAAATGGTTGCCTCCTTTTGGCTGATGAATGTGACTGTGAGTTGATTGAAATTAGCTTTTGAAACCAACTCTGCAATTCGGTTTATCTCTTTTTGCTCATAGGTGTAATGATTATTGTCTTGTTACTGGTCCTGTAGAAACATTGGCTGCTCAGAAAAAAAAAAGAGAGAGAGAGAGAGATTTTCATTGTAACGCTACTATAACTTGATTTTGCCTCGGGAAATAAATTATGGTGCTGTCTAAATTTTCAACTTTTTGATAAAGCCAGTTTAAGAAGTGCTTAAATATCTGGTGAGTTTGTTTTTATTTATTTATTTGGTTTGACTGCATTGGTCCAAAGATAGACGATTGGTGATAATGGTATATGATGGTAGTCATTTTGTTTGCTTTCATTTTGAAATCTGGCTCATTTGAAGAAAATTTCACATCTGATAGTGGCGTCTTGTCACCAAGGTGTAAGATTAGAACCCCTTTTGAAAGTAATCTGACTTTTTTTGCCTGAACTAGGAAGTAGTCTCACTTGGCCTCATCAATTGGCAGCAAACGAAAAACATGGACTACCTTTCGAATGCATTTTCTGTGCTGGACCTTGATGCTGAAGATGATCAGTTGGATGTTGTAGCTTCTCCCTCCATTTCTACTTCCTCCAAAGCTACACCAGTCTCTACCAATAACACAGGTATTGATGTGACGATTCCTTGTATGCAGTCGTATAAACAAATTGGATGCTCTTAGGGTTGAGGTTTACATACCACTGCATGCTTGAGAAAGTTTTTGGTTCAGGTTATTTCTTGCCTATTTGGAGCTTTATTTTCCAATGCTTGCTTAAAATGTTAACTGTGGGTTTAGGTTCTTCTTGGCCTATGGCTGTGTAAGTGTAAAGTTTTTATCTGTGATTATTTTTTGAAATTATTTATTAGAAATTCAGTTGTTTCTTCTCATTTGGTTGATAAGACATCCAACTAGCATTAGAGGTGATAAATTATTTTATTTGTACTGAAGTTGCTTAATAATTGATATTCTCTTTGATTGTAACAGAAAACAATAGGAACAAGCTAAATGGACCTGTCTCTGGTTTGGTGTTAGAAAAAGAGAAACAGCATGAACAAAATCTAGTTGCATCTTCAACAGAGTACAAAATGCCTCTTGTTTGGATTGACATGGAAATGACTGGTAACTGTGTCCATTAGTATGCACTAATTTTTTTTCATCTTTGCATTCTTCCCTGTCGTTGACCAAAAAGCAAAACCATAAATGTATTTTTTTTTTTGAAAAATGATTTTAAATTAGCCTTCTTTCTTTAAATCTTGTGCACATGGGGTAATAAATTCCTGTCAGCACTGGGTAGCTACCCCCGGCTGATGCAGGATGTATGTATCTGGATTCCAGGCAATTTTTATGTTTTATGATTGGGATTCTACTAGATGTAATATAATGTCATTGTTCTAATTGCCTGCATAGTATTTGACTTGTTATCATATTTTTGTTATATCATTTTCAGTTTTTATTTTTCCTATTTGGTGTTGGAAATATAATCTATAGGATTGATAGTCATGCAATAAAGTGCCTTTTGATAATATGAGTTTTGGTAACTGTGCATCTTATTTTGGTTTAATTGTACACAATATTACAATAGTAAACTTCAAATTCTATGCCCATGTTAGATAAAACTACCCGAATCACAAACATTATGATTAGTTCAACCAAATAGATTTTGCACAAGAGTATGAAGAAAGAGAAACACAATTAAGCATGGTTCAACATGCATGTAAAAGGTTACAATGGCAAGCCTGAAGTTCCACCCTCTAGTTTAGGCAATATTCTCTGTTAGATGGCAAGCTGAAAGTTTCTTAGTTGAATGAATATGCTGTGTCAGATGGCATGCTGCTTTGCCATTGAGCTCAAACATGTTAGATTTGTTGATGCAAGATAAGCTCCTATGATGGGAAAACCAAATTTTCCCTTTGAACTTTGATACTTCTGGTCATGAGTGTCCTTAAATTTGAGCTAATTGAATCCTTGAACTCTTATTTTTAGTGAAATGAGTCCTTAATAGAACATTTGAGGTCACTGTACACATTATTAAAGTTGTTATTATCAAATGAAATGAAAATGATCTGGGCCCAATTTACATGTAATTTAATGTTAAGTGAGCTATTAATGATGGCGAAATTAGCTTCTATTTTCTAGGTCAATAGAAATGACCCCTAAGTCAGTGAAGTAGGTTCCACTTAACTGTCTGTTACAATCATCCGTTCAACGAGAATTCAATTGATTAAAAATAGGAGTTTGAAGATTCAATTGGCTTAAATTGAAGTAAGAGGACTCAATTAAGCAAAGCGTTAGAATTCATCGGTGCAAATTGAGTTTTTTCAGTTTATTTACATAATTGCGTTATGCAGTTGAAAAAGAGGAAAAAGAATGAATGAAATAATAGTAAAAGGGGCGGGAAAACATAATAGGGAAGAAGATGGAAGGCAGCAAAATGTGATTTAGCATCAAATCCTATAACTGTTTTTCTCACCAAACAACATTATTGGATTATGGAACTTAGAAAGGGTGCTTCCATATAGGCCTTGGAGTCAACTCCAAAATAGAAAAAATTGTACGAAGTAAATAACTACGTAGCAAAAACTCTTAAATAGAAGGATTAAAACTCGCATATCCTGGGAAATATCATATTTGGAAAGAAAATTTGTAATAATAATAAGGAAGAAAATAAATTCCTTAGATAATATTGAAACTCCTAATACATTAAAACTATGCTTTTGCTGAATAAGATCTTCTTATAGAGGAAATTTATTTACTCATATTAGTAAAATGAAAAGTCTTGAGAAAAATCAAAATTGTCAAAATGTAATGGGAAAAGGTCCTGATGTTTTTCTCCCATGTATGTGCTTCGCCTTAAGGGTTTTACGTTATCTATCAAATACCTTGCAAGTTGTAGAAGTGATTTTTCATGAAATGTTTTGTGTGTTTATTTGCATTGAATGTGCTCATAAACACAATGTTGAGCATAAGTTTGTCCTTCTTGTTGATTTTTGTGCCATTTACATTATTTGTTTGAACAATTATGTGGTTATCAGCTAATACAATGATGTCAGAACAAGAATGCAAATATTTACACTTTATTTTGCTTGTACTGTTGCTCAGGTTTGAATATTGAAGTTGATAGAATACTGGAGATTGCTTGTATTATCACTGATGGCAATTTGACTAAATCGGTGGAGGTATTTCGGACTGTTTTATGATGCTTGATTTATGGCTTTGTTTTGTGTTTATTTAATTGCATTTGTGTTTGAATCTTGAAATGGTTTGTGATTTTCATAGCAAAATATTGCTGTTTGTTGAAACAACTGGTTACACAATCATGGAATGGGTCACACAACCCTTTGTATTTTTTTAAAAATCTCAGAAATCTGCTTGTAAATTGAGTATTACAATTTACAACCCTTTGTATAGATACTAAAATCCTACTAGAATAAGGCCTTAAAATTCTAATAGAATAAGGTTGTGGACATAACATCCTAATAAAATAAAGTATTGAACATCAAATCCTGATAGAAACAGAATGACAATTCTAAATAAGTTTCACTAAAGGCACAATTACCTTAACTTGAAAATTGCTACAATAGTGTGAACAGTATCACAAACAAAAACTCTGCTACCGCATCAACTTTTTCTCTCGGAGGCTACATAGTTGTAATGCAACCCATTCTACAATTGTTTCAGCATGTGGTAGAACTATGACAGATTTTATAAACTGGTATACATTTGACAGGTTTCAGCTTGCCCAAGCCTGTCCTCCTAAAAAATCACACGTTTGTGACAGGAGAAAGTCCTTATTGGGACAAGCTTATCCTGTCCCAAAATGCTCTAAACACAAGACATGGAGGATTTGTCTGTCAAGTTGTACGTAGCAAATGGATGAAGCCAATTTTTCTACGTAATTGTTTCACAAGGACTCACTTATCACCTTTGCTATTTTTTATGTTTAAATTTTGTGGAGAGAGGAGCCATGCCCTTGATGTGAAACGTCTGACCATGCCCTTGATATAAGAGATCTATGACAATTAAATTATTCATTCAACACTTCAATGATATGGAGAAGTGGCTTAGCCTTCATTTCTTAAGAACGGTTCTAGGTCAAATGAAATAATTTTGCATTTTAAATTGCATTATTTATCTTTTTCTATGTAAGATGTGTTACACTGCAATGGACTATTTACTATCAATCAAACTTGAATGTTGTGAAGCATAGCTTGTAAACAAAGTGTTTGAATATGTTTATACACTTAAATGTGCTATGTTATTTGAACCTAATTATGTTGCACTAGTCATGCTTGTGCCATTTTGTTTGATTTGATGTCATCTAGGTATGATGCATTCTAACTCATTTTCAACATTGTCTCCAATTTAGGGTCCAGATTTGATCATCCATCAAAGTAAGGAGTGCTTGGATCAGATGGGAGAATGGTGTCAAAGTCATCATGCAGCTAGTGGTAAGAAGACAAACGATAAAAAGACAACTTTCATGCTTTCTTCAATGAAATTTAACAAGTTCACAAATTGTTCTAGGTTTGACAGATAAAGTGTTGCAAAGTTCGGTGAGTGAAAGAGAAGCTGAGAAGCAGGTTTGCAAGATTTTTCTTAAGTTGAATGGATGTTTTGGCATATATTTTAGACAGTTTGATATGGTTATTGTGGTTATTAGGCCTTTAGTAACTGTAAGTGATTATGTGAATGATTCTGGCTAATTGGATCAATTATGGAGCTAAATTAATTAGCTTGTGAGCAGATTTTTCCTTTTCTTTTTTCTTTATTTTTGGTTGTGTTGAAAAAAGTGTTTCACATGGTCTTTTGGTAGCTTTAAGAGATTTTTGTTATGTCGTCTTCTTTTGAATGGTTTTGAGATAAGTTTTCACATGCCTTTCCATGATGATGGAATGGCAGATTGAGACGTACCATCAATGTCTCTGGTGGAGCCATGCATTATGTCTAATTTATCTAGGTATACAGTTGTAAACGAAGTATGCCTTGATTATTCATCTTGCTTTTAAGTTAGATATGTCTGATACAATTATTATTATCTGAAATTTATGGTCAAAGTATATTTCGTGAATAGTCATTTTTACAAGCATTGTCAGAGTTCTGAATGTGTTGTCTCAAATAAGTGATGAAAAGAAAATGATATTTCTGTTCAGCTTATTTGTTTTGTGGTTGTTGATGTAGAAGATTTTTTTAGGATTCCTTGATTTATTTGATTGGTGACTTTGGTCAATTTGATTAAATAGTTCCTGTATTTAATCTAGTTTTGAATTCCTCTTGCAAATTTAATATATTTTACCTGGCCTCTCTCAGGCCACACTTGCACATTGTGCCTATGCTCTAAGTTTTGTTTTGGGGTTAAGAAAAAAGAGGGAGGGTGGTGTAAGTTTACCCCCTTTAACACTCCACCCCATTTTAACTGTGTTTTACTATTGATTATGTATCAAAGACAAAGGATAATGCTTATACTCACTCTTCTTGTTGGGGCTATTGACCAAAAGTGTAATTCTTATTATACTGGATGATGAGTGTTCAGATCAAGTGAACTCGCTGCAGAAGTTTGACCTTAGCTTGCATTTAACACTATCGCAGGCTACCTTTATGCATCCTGGTCGCTGACATCCTTGTTACATGATCCTTTATTTCTGTCCATTTCTTGATTCCTTTCTAGGTTTAAAAGAAAACTATCGAGTGTATTTAGAGAGAACCACTGCCTTTGATTAGCAAGGACATGCTTGCCTGAAGCAAGCTGCTTTAATATTGCACTTTCTGATTACACTATGCATGGATGATATTGGGTAGATTTGAGCTATCTGAGTGACTATTGATTTGTTTTACCATACATGTAAATCAGGCTTTTGAACTTTATACATATAGGGAAAAGAATCGAGGATTTGTAGCTTGTCTGGGTATTGAGTGGGCCTGCAGAGAAACAATGGCTGGATGTGGGAAACCATTGTGCTGGTATATATGGGTAGTAGTAGAATCTAGAGTTTCAAGGTAAGAGCTTTTAGCAAAAGGAGGTTAAAATTCGCTGCATACGATGTTATAGAACTGCCTCTACTGTTGGGTTTTGTTCCACTATGGAAGGATAAATTCGAACCATCTTGCTTTTTGTTAGACAGTGTGATAAATGATTGGTTGTAGCTTCACCTTTGCAAGTCTGACATCCAACCGAAAGGTGCTCAATTTGCTGAATGCTACATGGGAAAACATGTCTTTTATGAGTTTATTTGGTAGAGCTCCTTGCCTTCTTTCACACTCCAGTGCAATCCACCCAGAGTGTTAAACACTGTGCCCATCAGCGCCGATTGGTTCTTCCAATTTCTTTTTTCTAAACCTTGGCTTTATAACTGATCTTGATGTGAAATGTGTCATTCAAGTGTTTTACGCAGATTATGCATCATAGAGTTATTTTGTTCTATTCTTCCTGTGTTTCTGTATTTTCAGCAATTTTTGAGACTGAATGTTTTTTAAATGTATTTCTCGCTCTTCTTTCTTTCTTTTTTTTTTTCTTATGAAAAAAAAAATTTCCCCTTTGAATACGAGTGAGTATGTTTTAGATGTAAAGATCATTCTTGATAGCATATAATGTTTGCATTGGCATCATCTAATGAATGGTCATGTTTCTTTTTCCTTCCATTTTAAATCTACTAGGATCTAATCATTTAAGTTTCTTTGCTTTAGCATTGTGTCCTCATTTTGTGTAAACTAATTTCAGACTGGTGCAATCTTGTTGGCTGCTTTTTTTTTTACCTCATAAGATAATGTAATCATAGGTTCGATTCTACAAATCAAAATATATACTATAATATAATTGTGCTGGAATCATGCAGGTTATTGAATTTGTCAAGCAACACATTGGTACATACACCCCTCTTTTGGCAGGAAATTCCGTGTATGTGGATTTCCTGTTCCTAAAGGTACCTGAGAAAAGTTTATACTTAACCTTTCCTCTATTGTGCATAATATGTGTGATTAATGCATTATTGTGGTCATTAGCTATTCATCCTAATTCTACCATGAATCCTCATATTCGGTTTCCTCTTTCATTATTTGAAAGCAAAAAGTGTATGCTACATCCATCTTATATTGCACATTCTCCCAGCAGTGAATAAGCATTCTCCAAGTTCTATTATTTTAATTCTATATAGGTTTCATTGTCCTCTTTGTTACCAATTTTTTATCCTTTTGCAGAAGTACATGCCGGATTTGGCTAGTCTCTTCTCCCATGTCGTTGTTGATGTTAGTAGTGTCAAGGCATTGTGCATGCGTTGGTATCCCAGAGGTAAAAATCTCCATTACCATGCTAATTCTGAAATTTAGTTCTGTGACATTCACTATTTATCATGATTGCAGTGGTGGATGAGTGCTGCAAGCATTCATCTATCAGCTTATATTCTTATAGTTGTTAAATAGAAGTAATATTGCTTTTTACTTGGAAAGAAATGCAATTAACCGAATTCAATTGTAATTAATTAACTGTTAGTTTTGAGTCGTTCATTTTCTCAAAAAGAGAGAAGAAAACTGAAATCCTATGAGGTTAAGAATATTTATCTGATAAATTTATACTACCTATATTTTTATGCACTTCCAGTTCAATTAATCATCAGTTCTAAAATTGAAAATACTTTGCTGCTCAGTGGTTGATTTGACCAATTTTTTGATTGATTGTTCAGCTTCAGGTTGGTCTTTTTTTTTTTCATCTCTTTTTTTTTTTTTTTGCCCAACCTAAGTTTTGAATGTACGAGTAAATTCAGCAATACTTTCCACTCTCTGGGGTGTTTATGGGATTCAGCATAAGGCTGATTTGAGTTACTACCAAGCTATCTAATTCTTACAGGAACCTTAAGGGATTGAAAATGTTGAGTGATGATTTCCATTCTTCTTTTCCCTTCAATCGTGGACCTCTTCTCTTTTTTTAGTATTGTTTCAGAAATCTCCATTAAATCTTTTACATGTGCAGACTATCGAAATTTTCTTGTCCTGTATCACTACCTCTACCAAGTCATTAAGTTATGCTCGTCTGCATTTGAGCTCATACATGACAGCTCAGAAATGCTCAAGATCTTAAAAGCTTGAATAACGTTTTTCATGTCATACAGATCAGAAGCGAGCGCCTCCAAAGGAAAATAAACATAGAGCAATGGACGATATTAGAGAGAGTGTTAGGGAGCTGAAATATTACAAGGAGAACATATTTAAGGCAAGGTCCAAGAAGTGACCTAAAAAGCTTCAGTATATTTATAGAGGGCTTGCCACATTTAAATGTATTTTGGGTTGAAATTTTCTCTTTCAATACATGTAATTTAGTTCCAACAAGCTCGGTTTCTGTTTGCATGGATTATGCATCAACATTTCATTACCGGGTGAGCATATGGTTGGTTTGATTTGAAAATTTTTTAAACCGATCGATACCTAGCTGAACCACAAATTATTTTATTTAGGATTTTTAGGTTACATTGATTAAATATGATGAAACTCGAGTCATATTGCCTTATTAAGCCTTTAACTGTTTGGTATTTTTTTTTTTCCCATAAATGTTCTAATTGATTTAAGTATTGATGTTTTTTTATGATTTGCCATTTGAGATTGATATTTTTTTGCTTATGTTTTTTTACCATAAGCATATGGTAAACTTTTTTACCATAAACTGATTTCATAGAATAAAAAATGTAGAATTCCAAATTAATTTTCATTCATACCAAACAAATTTTATAAAATTCCAAGTTCTAGTGTATTTTGATATCGAAGAGTGGAAGTGTGGAACTCAACCCAACCAAACAAAGAACCGGCTAGGCATGCATAAATATAAGTAGATAGAAATTGCAGAGCATATAAAAGTTGAGGCTAATCAACCCATAACATTCATCAAACTGTGGAGCAAAATACAATTATTACAAACGTTGGTCCTCAAATATCCATAGACGATATGGGGGAAGAACTGCAGATGTGACTTAAAACGTTGTCAAGATGCTATCTTACTAACCTAGTGATATTACATGAAGATTTAATCATAAAAAAGCATTAAGTCAAAATCTTCTGCTCATTTACGACACTGCAATGTTAAGCCCCATCTGCTAATGTCCTCTTTGACGTGCTAATGTACAGAACTGCAATAAAAGATTATTGTTACTAATTTTATTAAAAATTTAATTAATGGCTTCACTGCCACGAAGCTGAATGACAGGGCAAGGTAAATGGTAAGTAAATGAATATGGAATTTGTTCCTTACCATTGTTTCCGCGAATAAAAGCATCACCATATTTGTTCTTCAGTTGTCCATTAACATATTCTTCAGTTTGCTCCATTGCTATGTTCATGTATCCATCTAGACAAGCTAAAATACCTGCATAAAAGTATTTTTAAGTATCAAGAAATATTGCTCAAGAGTCAAGACATGCTTCTGTAGTATGGCTACACAAAATGAGCATGCTAGCCAACCATAAACCTATGATAGCATGTCACACCCAAAATCTACTACTCTCCACACAAAACCTCCATAAAGGACAATTAGAAAAAGAGATAAAAAGAAAGTAAGTTGCCTTCCACGCGCAACCTACATCCGCTAGTTAAGGTTAAAATGGAAAAGAATGTACAACAATGCATTAGAGTAAGACACCAAAATAAAGGATCCGTCTTGCAGGGGTCAACACCCTAGTTACAAGATGTCAACTACTATTCACTAAAGTTACAAGATGCAAGGTTAGAAATTGTCTCATTCTCCAAAAAAAAAAAAAAGAAAAAGAAGGTTTAGAGATTGTATAATGTTGATAATGCAGGCACAGGCGTGCATGTGCTATTCTTTTGGCTGGTGAAAGAAATTGTATGCTTTGCAACATATCAGAAAACAGATGAAGGGGGCACTAATCTATCTCCTCTTATATGGATTGCATATTGTGTGCCTTTAATTTTACACGGTCCAAATGGAAATAGGTAAATAACAAAGGACCATTATTTGTATAGCTTGAGTTGGCTATCATGTGTAAGCCAAATGATTAAATACTGGAACATCTATGAGCTACAGTGTTTTTCTTTGTAGACTAGTCCAATTACATGACAAAGAGACTTCAGTTAGTAATACAAATCAGAAAAATAGGTACGAAAGAAAAGTTGATAACAAGTAAGTGAATAAATTTCTGATCCCTTATATTATATTTTTCTTTTGCTTTGTTAGAAAAATATTGCTTCAATTGTAACATTACAACACCATCATGTTTCATATATAGCACAAGGGCAATAAATTTGCAAGTTAAGAGAAACCTTCTAATAGAAGAAATTTCCCAACTATCTCCAATGTAACAGTATCAAACCATTGTCAGTGGAAAGAAGACAATAAAAGGACCACTAAATATGGTAGGTGTTTCATCATAGATAACAATCATAACTGGCCAATGAGCTTATAATGTAAGCATGAGTGCAACTTTCAATAGGTAATTCAATTCTGAAGTTTAAAAGCTATACACAACAAGTACTATATCTAACTGTGCAGTCAAAACACCAGTGGAAAATTGAATAAAATTCATTGATGAAAAATAAAAAAAATATAGAAGTAATAATAGGTGAATAATAGAGAGATTGGAGATTAACCTCGATAATCAACACCAGAATTCAGTTTGACAACAACTGGTCTGCCACGAATTGATTTAAGGAAGTCTGCAGGGGTTTTCGTGGTTGTCGACCCTTTCTCTCCTCCTCCGCTCATCTTTTATCTACAGTGAAGATAAGCTTCTTCCAAAAGACAGCAACTGCAACAAGTTAAAGTTATACCATTTTAACAAATCGAAACATGATTAAAATCTGGTAGCATCAACCAACCAAAAAATTAACACGACATGTTTATGACAATACAACACAATTGCTAGCTCTAAAAAACAATAGTAAAATGAGCGACATTCCTGTGCACTTGCTTAAGCACGTTTAAGAACGTTAACTATGGAAAGATTCTAAAAAGCATCAAAGTTTCTGCAATATCCAATTGAAAATAGCCCTATGTAGCCCATGCAAACACTAGTACAACTAACCAAATCTAGAGCTACCATGTAACCAAGAGGGCATCACAGAGGTAAAGATCTAGGATATTCTAGTGATGTGGGTGTGATTTATGGGAGGGGAGAGCTACCCTTTGTGCAGTTCATATAATCAACACGCCTGATTCTTTCATCCACACACCATCAAATCAACATAAGGAGAAAAGAAAGAAAGAAAGAAAAAAAAAAAAGACTCCTATCCATGGAAATATTATACTTTCCAATTTTTACTTGTGAATATCCAATGTAATTGTCATTCAAACTAGCAACCTACATTTGCACAGCACTTTTCTGCATTATTTTTAGCAGAATTACAAGTATGCTAAATGGGTTTGTTCTATTTCACATTTTTTGTTGCTTTGAGCACCCAAGACAAACACCTTATGCAAAGTACCATGAAACTAAAAACTAACAAGTTAGAACGAAAAAAAAAAAAAAAGGAAGCCAAGATATGTTATAATTCACAGAAAGAAACCCAACAACAAATACAGATTAAACAATAAAAAATAGATCGTAGTTCAAAAAATGAAAACAAGATTGAGAGAGAGACGAAAAATAGGTTTATTTGGGGGCTTACCGACCGATTTTCTTGCTTGGATTTTGAACACAGCGAAAGGGGAAACTGAATGAACAAGCCGAACACAGACAGCCCTATGTATCTGCACTCTGCAACATGTTATATATTTATATTAAGCGTCGTCGTTTCACGAAATAGGAGGCTTTCATTCTGTTTGGGACATAAATGAAACTGATTATTGAAAATGTAGTAATCATTAGTATTTTCCATATTATGCAACACAAGCATTTTTTTCCTTTCAATGGAATCTGAAATAGATATTTTTATTTTTTTTTATTTATGCATACATTTTCACACTCGAAAAAAAATAATTAGCCGAAATCTTTTAATAAGCGGGACTCTATTTTAACTATTTTATTAAGCTGGTATTTCAATTTTATTTTGAATTTTTTATTAGATTAATCAAGTTAAAGGTACTTTTTTTATTTTTATTATTATTATAATAGTTTGTTACATATGCTAATAATGTTTTTATAATTACAATTATTTGTATGATATATTTACCTTTAAGAAAAATGTGTTGATATATTCTGATATCCACATAGCAAATTAATTTGCGCAGTAGATTTGTTTGAAATTAAGCCCAAGCCCAAAACATTTATTTCGCAGGATCTGTTTATGAACCTGTCAAACTGAAGAAAGTTTTACTCTTGTTCTTCCTCTAACAGAAAAGAAAAGCGCGCTACGCTCAATCATGTATTGCTGAGCATTTCCTCTCCATTCTTCATCATGAAACCACTCGCTCACCGTCTCCTAGATAAATCTAAACCCAACTTGTCATCCTTCAAAAACTTCACTCTCCCTATTGATCTTGATCCAAAAACACCATCACCTGATCACTTAATTAATTCGTCAAATACCTGTTTTGCCAATTCATGGAAACAATTGAATCCCACTTTAAATGTCTTTTTTTCGAATTCAAAATCTGGGTCGTTTTCAGATTCAAGTAAAGTTTCAAGTCTCGGCATTGGCAATGGACCAATCTTGAATACCCAATTGTCCAGTTCATCGAAACAGACAAAATCCATATTCGGAACCTTATTTTTCTTTCAGACAAGATATTTTTCAAATGAAGATCAAAAGCCGCCAAATGGGTTTCCAACGTTTTCGACAGTTACTTCACAGCTTGAAAGCCCTGAGCCAATTGATGCAGGCTCTTCGATTCGAAAACCTATCAGTTTATGGCCTGGAATGTACCATTCACCAGTAACAAACGCTTTGTGGGAAGCAAGATCGAGCATATTTGAGAAACCTGTCGATTCACCTGTTAATGGGAGTGTACAGAGTGAGTTGGTGACAAAAACTCCATCAAAGAGCAGGACTAGCATTCTTTATAATTTTTCTTCTGATTATGTACTTAGGGAGCAGTATAGAAATCCTTGGAATGAGGTTAGGATGGGGAAGTTGGTTGAAGATCTTGATGCTCTTGCTGGAACCATTTCCTATAAGGTATAAAATCCTTTTAGAAGCTGCGTATGTTGGTAGTGTCGTTGCTGTTATCTCTCAACGACTTGAATTCTAATTAATACGGAAAGTGGATTTGATTATTTTTATTTATTTATTTTGTTAATCTAACAATGTATAATTATATTAATTGTTAATATTCTTCAAATTTCAAAACGAAAAGATTTTGAATTGGAAATAGTTGACTCTATCTGCTAATATGGTGTTTCTAAGAGTATCCTCAACGCAGCTAGAGCTAAATGGTATGAGATTGAATTTCCGTTGTGTGTATTTTCTATTAGTTTTCTATGTAACAATTACATGTCAATTGTCAAATATTTAGGAATATAGTTTTCTGTTTTATTACACCAAACTACCATCATCTAAATTTTTTATTTATTATCATGATTTTAATCTGTAGTTTGCTTCTTGACCAGCACTCCTGCAATGAGAATGGCATAACAAGGCCGGTTTTATTGGTCACTGCTTCTGTTGATAGGATAGTTCTGAAAAAACCAATCCGTGTTGATGCTGATCTGAAAATAGTTGGTGCTGTTACATGGGTTGGGCGGTCATCCATGGAGATCCAGTTGGAGGTGACTCAGTCAACAGAAGGTACTAGCTGAATAATGGACATGTTTGTCAAATTTCACAAACGAGACTGTGTTTTAGATCGAAGTTTTTTTTTGCATTAGCCTTTGTTTGATAATCTCTAACATCTGATAACCAGGTTTATTATGCCTTATGGTATTATATAAGATTGAAGTTTTTGGGAAAGTTAGGGACGAAACTAGTTCCATACAATATTAAATGATATAACTAGTTTCACTTCGCTTGCCTTATTGAAAGTCGTGACATTCAGGTACAAATTATGTGTTGCTACAACTTACAACCGTAATACTAAAGCAAATACCAGAAACGATTAGGGCTGTAATAGTGTTGTAATGTGCTCGATATCCAGAAACCCTTCAGACATTTTCATGTGTATTTTTTCTACTTTTTCTTGTCGAATCAATCATCTGAAAATACTTGAATATCATGTACTTGATTATTCAAATCCATTATGCACATTAAGTACATTTAGCAGTGTGTACAAAGAAAATACATCCAAATGGCAGTTTCGCTTTTATGAAGGAGAATCTGACAAGTGTTAATAAGTGTTGCCTTTTAATACAAAATTACATTAAACTCTAAATTACTTGCTGTTATTGAAGAAGCTATGGAATAGTATAAAAAATCATGATCCTGACTTAGACACTGCCTTGCAATGAAGCACAATTTTGGAAGCAGGCACTATTGATTTAGAATTTGAAATTACTTTGATATTAATAGAAGAATTCCCTCTTTGTTATTTTTCTTCTCTGGCATAGTCTAATTGCCTATGAATCTGGCATCATAGTGAACACAAAAGCCGTTAAACCTCTTGGTATGCTTTCGTACTCTGCAATTTCTTGACATGTTTAATGTCTACGCCTTAACAACACAGCTTTAATGAGCTTGGCATTTTCCTACCGTAGCATTTAGAAAAAAAAAACGAGTTCAAGATTATATCTTCCACTCTAGCAATTTTTTAATGAAGAAACTTGTTTTGCAGGGGCCTCCAGTCCATCAAACTCGCTTGCTCTAACTGCAAATTTCACATTTGTGGCTCGTGACCCAAAGACAGGAAAATCAGCTCCAGTTAATCGGATCTCACCTGAAACTGAAGAAGAAAAACTACTTTGGGAAGAAGCAGAAGAAAGAAACAAAACGAGGAAAAAGATGAGAGAAGAAAATAAAATGGATGCTGAGAATAAGGACAAGGAGAGGCTCAATGCATTGCTGGCAGAAGGGCGGGTCTTCTGCGACATGCCGGCATTGGCAGACAGAGATAGCATTCTAATAAAGGATACTTGCCATCGGAACTCCTTGATCTGTCAACCACAGCAAAGGAACATCCATGGTCGCATCTTTGGAGGATTTTTGATGCGTAAAGCATTTGAGCTGGCTTTCTCAACTGCTTATGCATTTGCCGGTGCAGCACCGCGCTTTGTTGAAGTTGATCATGTTGATTTTGTTAAACCTGTAAGCTTCGATCCTTGCAATAACTGATATTCACACAATTTGTAAGAAAAACTTCAAGCAGCATCTTCCCAACTTATTAGATAGAACTCACTACCAAGTGAATCCTTTTGAATGCGTCTTATTCAAGCTCATATAGATAACATTATTTAACAGTAGTTGCATGAATAGTCAATGCATAGATGCAGAAGAAAGTTATATATTTTACTATTTACATAAACGATGTAAATGAAGCTCATAGTAAGTTCAAACTTCGAATTCTGTTATTTCTGGAGCATTCAGCAATATTTAGATTTACTTATGCATGCAGATAGGATTAATATTTGTGTTTACTAATGCAGGTGGATGTTGGAAATTTTCTTCGCTTGAATTCTTGTGTTTTGTACACAGAGCTTGACGACCCCACTAAACCAATGATAAATGTGGAAGTTGTAGCTCATGTTACAAGGCCTGAGCTAAGATCCAGTGAGGTAAGCGCCCGAATTCAAATTGACAGGGATGAAACTCAATAAAGAACCATAACTTAGCTATCTAGATACTTCTACAGGCTCAAGAACTTTTTCAGTCACTCTCTATACCACTAAAACATACTGATCCATTTCTTTTAAAATTCTATACATAACAAATGGGATAGTTGTTAATTATGCCAATTTCTAGATCATTTGGTATATCCAATTGCTTTTTATTTCCATGCCAACTTTGTTACGCAATACTTGTGTATCTCCATCTTCTTCTAATGCACTGCGTGCAATTCGAACAGGTATCTAACAAGTTCTATTTCACATTTACTGTCCGTCCTGAGGCCATTGAAGATGGATTGAGGATTCGAAACGTTGTTCCTGCTACCGAAGAAGAAGCTCGTCGAGTTCTGGAACGTATGGATGCTGAGAACTCGCACATTACAAAATCATGAAATCAGATTCACTCTCTCAGATACTTCAACAGTCCAAATGCAAATGAAGCTTTTTTTTTTTTTTCTCTTTTCCTTATTAGTACTCTCAACATTTATGTTATCCGTTGGTAATTAAATTTATGATCGGCGAATGAATCAAATATAACAATTTATTTTAATGTTGAATTAAAAATTAATCTTTAAATAGAGAAGTAATTTTAATTAACATATGATTAATAAAAAATCAGGCAACTTTGGTTCGTATAATTTTAAAATCAAAAATTAGGAAAAAATTTTTGTTCAAAATTTAAAATTGAAATTTTATAAAATAATTTTTAAAAATAAACAAAAGACTTGAACTTAATTTTTTTTTTTCAAAAATTAAGTTGCCTACGTGTTCTTTTAGAATTTAAAGGAATCTAAACCTATATAATTCGAACTTACCTTATGTAAATTTCACATTTTACCTTAAGATTTAGCCCAATTTCTCATTATTTGGTGATATCATAAAAATGAAATAGCTTTTTTAATAGGAGAAATAAATGAAACAAAAACTTTTATACCATCGTATACACATAAATTTAAAACATGACATGCATATCTAATATTAAAAAAACTTTCATCAATATTGGGTTCATAAATTTTGAAGGTCGACATTTGATGCAATATCAAATGAAATTGAAAAAATCTTTTTTGTTAATTTATATTCATCTAAAATTGAATTAATTATTCTATATATATTATTTGCAGTATATCTTTCATCAAAAATATAAAATGCAATAACTCTTTCTTGAATATCACAATCATCGTCAATCCAATGACATATAATGCCCGTATAAAAATACATTTGCTAATACTCACTTATAATATTACAATAAATTGAAACACGAAATTTCATTTGTGAAAATGAAAGTTCTAACTCTTTTTTTTCTTTTTTATATAAAGAAATAATACTTCGTTTTTTATAGTATTTCTTGACACTCGTTTAGCAGAAAGATTTAAAGCATTTTGACAATATTTATTAAAACTCACTTTTTCACCAAATTAAAAGATAAATTTTTTATAAAAATCATTTTAGCTAATTTTCATTTTATTTTTCTTCAGAACATTGAAATAAAGAATAGTTAGGAGATGTATACCTGAAAATTTGAGTTTGAAATCGATCAATTCCTATTTTTATTGGATGTTTTACCTTCAAATGATTCACAGTTATCCGTTTGTTTGTATTTATAAGATATTACACAATAATTGCAAATTACATCATAAAATTTGTCGCTTTCAAATTTTTTTTGAAATGAATTGTGAATATATTGGAATTTTGTCTTGATCGCCCAACAAATTGTGTATCTTAATTATGCTCTTGTTATGGGTTGTCTTCATCATTAAATTCAGATTCTTGAGTAGAAACGTTCATATTTTCATTTGGATATCCGTCAAAATCGAATTGGTTAGGAGCAAAATCAAATATGTCATTGATATGCATAGACTGGATTGGATTTTGTGTTTCCCCAATCTTTTCATTGCTTTCTGTGAAACTTGAGTTTCCTCCACCAGCCATTGTAGAATAATAGTATATAATTTGAGATTGAAGATATTTTTTGAGAATAATTTGGACAGTTTCAAGAAGAATTATTAGAAATCGGAGAAATTATTTGAGAATAATTTAGACAATAATTATAAATTGGAGAGTTTAGAGAGATTAAGAGTAGAAAAAAATAATTTGGTGTAAAAATAAATGAAGATAGTTGGACATTTATAGTAAATCTAAAAAATCTAATTTCCACAAATACCCTGAAAACTAGATATAATATAGCTGTTTATAGTTGTTATAATGGTTAATTTGGAGATTTTGATAAAATATTTTGAAGAAATAAAAAAAAAATGTGTTGGAACCAGTTGGACAGCTGATTCAAACGGCGGATTTGAACTAATGGAATTGCCGGTTCTAACCGTTGCTAATCAAATTTCAATATTTTTAGAACAGCCATTTTGAAATGTCGATTTGAATAGTTGACACTGCTGATTCTAACCAAATTGTCAAAACTTTCAGATTCAGTCGGTTTGGACCAATTTTTAGAATCGCTGATTTATGATTTTAGAAAAACATAGAACCATAACCTGACTACAACATCCGGTTACAATTTTGATTCTGACCAGTCCTGGGACCGAACGGTTCAAGTTTTGGTTCCAAACTAGCAGTTCCGGTGATTTTGGCCACGCCTAGAAATAGCTGCTGAGCAATACAAAATCTACTAAGAAAATTTTAAATTCTAAGGGCTGGCTCAAGAAAAGCGCAAAAGCTCAGCAAACCTGAGATTGCAAAACAAAAACAAACTTTAGTTATGCTAATAGCAACTTCTAACAAATTTACACACACAAAAGTTCAGAATTCAGCTAGCTTCTAACAGATTTACAACAAAGATTCAACTATTCCGCGCACTAAGATTTTTATTGTCCTCAAGTAATTCCGTTGGTATATTACACAAAATAAACAAATCCAAAATCTGGTAAGCAAAAATATTTAATCTAGATTACCCTACTGGGAATTGCTGTCACCTTAGATTGACATCGGACCTTCATCGTCAGACGAACCATAATGCTGCCTTACATTCAGTCCAGGAAAAACCGGTGGAATGTTTTGATTTATGTGCATAGGGCGGGCTGAACTGTATATAGTTCTCTCATTGATTTTCCCAACTTCTTTGCATACCTGATCAAGAATGGAAAGGAAATCCCTTACCACCATGAATATCCGGAATGGGTGAGCTTCTTCCTTCGCTGAGTTCCCATGGAAGTACTCTGTTATTTCCTTAACCAAAGAAAGAGCAAGTTTCTCTTGTGCTTCAACCTTTACAATTTCTTCATCAGCCTTTGTTAAGAATCCATTCATTGATTCTGAGAACTTCCTGCTGCTTTCTTTCAATGCAATTTCTTCATTTAATTTTACAACGTCCCTAACTTTCAAAATTCCCATGGCAAGTTTTGCAACTTCGCTGCTAAGCACATCCGAATCCATTGCTGCAGCCTTCTTTACATTGGTGAGCTCTCCGCTCAAACCAGAAACAACTTGCAGGCCTAACTTCCTAAATTCAACATCGTCGTGCAACGTGGACTGTTGAGTTTTCTCAGCTGTCTGATTCCGATTTGTAGTGAAAAGACGAGAACCTTCAGATCTGATGATTTCCTGTACAACAAAATGTAGAAGAGTAGTCCTCCCGTCAGTTCCCTTGACATCAACCAGCTTCAGGAGCGTGTCAAGCTTGAAGGCCTGGGCATCACCGCGATTGGTGCCAACATTCATGCGGTTCCCAGTCTTTAGCACTGCTTCTAGGAGCTTCAAGAACATTTTGCTGTTTCTCAATTCTTCACAAGCTGCCTGTAGAAAAAAGAAATAAATGTGAGCTGCAGCTGTAAGATTACAGAAAATGTGCAAATGTATCCCATGTAGATAAGAAGATAAGCTGCAAAGGAAAATATATAGCCACAAGAAGAAGATGCATTCCAGAATCTTTTAACAGCTAGGGTAGATGCAGAGACAATAAATTTCTTTTGGGTTAGTAAAGCAGAAATTTTCTTGGCGCCGAGCTTTGTAAATTCTGTACAATATGCAGACTTCATTTTCATGAAATTTTTGCTGCTTGAGTCAAAACATCAAGATAAGAACACGACTAACCCCACACATATAAATCCTGTAGTAACTAGAAAATAGAGATCCTCAGGTTTAGATCAAGCAAGTTCTGACTACGCCAAGGGAAATTCAGTCTGTGGCATACCACAGGCACGGAGATGAAGATCATGGATTACACACACAACATTCATAATTCCAAGACTTGGCATACAAATCAACAGCAGAAAGAAAAAGGACGAGGACAAGAGGCATCTTTATGATAAGTAGGTCAAATTCATCAGAAAATTTCAAGGTGTTAAAACCAATAGGCTTAAAGCAAGCACAAGCAGAAAAAGCACAGAAATTTAAAAAAAAAAAATTAACAGTTACCTCCAGAGTTTCAAAAGACCTTTTGAGGTATTCAACTTCCGAATCAAAATTAGCAATATAAAGCAGTGCATCGACCCTCTTAAATGCAAAAGGAATATCAATAACTTCCTTGAGAAACTTCTCTGCAGGGCCTAGTTTAAACGGAGACTCGTCCTTGAATTCCTTTAGCTTGCGTTCTTCTTCTTTAGTTGGAGCCATCTTTAATAAACTCTCCAGAAGCTCTGTTCCCAGTGTATCTGAGTTGCCTTTAAGATCAGAGAACAGTAACAATTAGAAAGATACCAAACAGAAAAAGAGATTATCGCATAGAAGAAACATTTCAGCTGTCATAATGAAAAATGTTAGGAATGGCAAAGATAATATCCCTCCAAGAGGAAAGAGTTGGTCTTTCTAGCAATCACGATCATTATCAAACTTCCACTTTGTAGAACAATCTTGCCTTACCGAACTGAGAAATGAAACACTCACTTTTAATCAGCGTTAACATAAAATAAAATCAACAAAAGAGAAACCAACTTTTTCCACCAAAGTAATCCAAATTCAGGGTTTATACAAACTTTTCTGTTTTTGTTCATAAATACAATGATATTGGGAACCGAAATGGGTTTATGCACAACCAAACTAGCAACAGAATAATCATTGTAAGGATAAAGCATTCGACGCCATTAAACAACATATTTCATTGAGTTTAGAAATTCCTTGGCATGGGCAAATAAAATATTATAATAACTCAAAGAAAGCACAAAAACAGGTCGGCCATTACCTTCCAAAAGGCCCTCACATACTTCATCAATGGTTACATTAAGAGCCCTCAACAATATTGCAATATTTTGAGACTTCTTTGGATCAAGCACACGATTCTCCTGGTTCTGTAATGGAAGAGACTGTCTCCTTCCATTGTTATCTTTCACATTCAAATTTGAGTTGTTTACCATAAACAAGGTCTCAATCATTTCCTCATTCAATCTGCAACCAACCAAAAAAACATTATACAAGCTCACAAAACATAGTGAAGTAAAGGAGAACAACCAAATAATAGAAATAAGAATAGAAACACTAATGAAGCACAAGAAGCACCAAATAGCAAAACAAACTACAATAAAATATTAGAAAGCTAAAAGGGTTATCAGAATCTCACTGAAAAGAACTAGCTTTGATCTGATCCCACACCATAGCTCTATCCGAGCTTGCTCTAACTTTATCCCAATGTAAAGGCTTCAATTTTGGTTTCAGGCTCTCTTCACTTCTCTCGACACTTGCATTAGTTTGCAATTGCTCATTACCTAATATTGGTATAGCACTTTGAATCAAAACAGTTCTTGAAGGAGTAACCAGAACAGGAGGCCCAGAACTAGCCAAATTCACTTCCTCACCCACCCTTGCCTCCACAGGGATTTCCCAGAACCGCAGTGGTGGCGGCGGAGGAGGAGGTGGCGGCGGTAGTTTTGTAGACTCAAATTGCTTACTACCTCTCTCCTGAAAACCCGAATTTCGCTCTGGAGAGTTCTGGGTATTCCCTGAATCTCTTCCAGAAAATGATGGTGAAGAAGACAAGGAAATCGATAATGGCGATCGCTTCACCGGAGCAGGGAAAGTAATAATGACCTCTGGAGATTTAGATTTTGAACTTATTGGGCTCAAATTTGAAACTGGAGAAGGACTACTGATGGGTATGGAATTTGTTGGAGAACAAGAATTGGAATATGGATAAGATGCCGTTCTTGAATTAAAGCTTCTAGACCCAAAATTATTTTCTCCTCGAAATTCCCTTCTAGAACTCGATTCTACACGTATTGGACTATCTTGAATCTCTTTTCGCCCAGATGACCCTCTTGGCGAAAAGAACTCTTCTTCCTCCTCCGTATCTGTGTCATCTTCTTTGTAAGACCCAACTAGTACCTCACCGCTTCTATAACTAGGTGTATAGTTATGTTTTGGTAATGCTGGCAGTGGTTTTAGCTCTGGAGAACCTAGTTTTTGATATGGAGAAGATGATACGCCAATTTTAACTCCGGCATTGCTTGAATGAGTAGGTTTTGGACAATGATCGTCGACTCCGCTTCGAGAGTTTACTAATGTTCCAAGGTAGAGGAACTCTGAGCTGGTATTGGTCACGCCAGGCCGATGTGGAAGTTTCGGTGGCTTCGGAGAGCCGTCAGAAGGGATAGTGTTAGGAGGGAAGAGGCGGAGACTGTCGGATCTTGAGGTTTTCTCGGAGGCAGTTGCGTAGTGGTGATGGTGATGGTGTTGGTGATGGCGGCGAGAGTAGAGAAAGAAAGCGGATAGAGCAGCAAGAATGGCCGCAAAGAGGAGCGAGAGAGAAATAGCTATGGAAATGATGAGGTGGCGGTGGGGAGTGGCAGAGGAAGGAGGGTGAGGGAAAAGAAGAGAGGAAATGTTAGCCGGAAAAGTAGCTAGAGTTGAAACAGGAGGAGGAGGGGGGGGAGAAGGAAAAGAAGGAAAGAAAGGTTTCTGTGGCGTGTTTGGTGTAGTAGAGAAAGGGTACTTTGGTTGCGTCTGGGGTTTAGGTTGTATTTGTGGAGAAGGAGAAGGAGCTTGGATTGGAGGAACTGTATTAGTTAAAGGAAAAAAAGGTTGGTGAAGGAGATGACGGTGATGGTGGTGGGTGCCGGACACGGCGATGGTGAAGCAGACAGAGAAAATAAAGAAAATGCTAGTGACCCAGGAGGTGACCATTTTACTATATTCTTGAAAAAGGCAGAAAAACACACACCACAAAAACAGAGACTGTTTCCCCAGTTTTCAAGAACTAGAGAGAGAGAGCATCCTCAAAAAAAAAAAAGAACTAGAGAGAGAGAGACGGAGACAGAGACAGAGAGATTAAACAAATATAAATCAAAAAGAAAGAAACTTTGATCTTATTTAGTAACTAAACCAGAAACAAGAAACAAGAAAAAAGAATCAAGCTTCAACATTTGATGCTTTAGTGTTCAGTTTCTGGGTTTGAAACAGAGCGCTCTTTTTTCAGTGGGTTTTTTGAAAAATGTGGTTTAAGGAGAGCAGATTATTGAACATGTGAGAGACCAATCGATATCTAGATAATATGAGGGCCAAGCGGAGAGAATGTTATTAAAAGAGAACAGAGGACTACTACATGGTGGGGGTAGGGAAGGAAGAAGGGAACAGTAGGAGTAAAGAGAATGGTAGTTCAGAGAGCCAAAGAGTAGGAGTAAACAGAACTACCCAATAGCTTATTTCACATAAACTTCATTTTCAACTACCCAAAGATCTGTTCATCATCATCATCGCTATCAAGAAGATGATAGTAGTAATTAGTGAAGTCTGAAGTGTTGAAAAGGTCATATAGAGAGAGAGAGAGAAATGAAGAAGAAGAGGTTAAAAAGTCTGACAAGGAAAATTGTTCATCATTGGGATTTGCAATTATACAATTTGCCATTCTGTGGCTGAATTGAAAGATTGTTACAAAAAATTTTATTTATCTGTTAGTAAAGTTAAAAAAATTACAGAGGAAGATGAGCTGTTTACACACTATGAAGAGGTTTGTAATGGCACGTATAGGAAAGCTTTTGTTTTCACACTGTTTGTTGTTGAAAAGTGACATCTTGTGAGTTTGTCCTTTTAACCAAGAACATCAACACAAACCAGAGAAACTTTTGGGCTATTTGAATGCATGCAGTTGCCCTTCCGTTGCTGCGCGTGGTGAATGGGTGCAGCATTTTTTTATCTGTTTATTACTACCTCTTTCTCACGTGTCAAGTTTCATTTCTCTTGAAAAAGAACCATTAAATTTATTTAAACTATAATAAATTATTTATATTTTTTTAATTTAATATTAATTTTTAAAAAAATTATTAAATATTTATTATTTTTTAAAATCACGAATATTTAAATTGACTCAATATATAATTTAATTACCGGATTTTGAAAATGACCTTATCACTTCTTGGTGAATTATAACTATATTTATGAGATAAAAATCTAAGTAAAATGTTTCTAACTATAAGAACAAAATTTAAATAAAAAATCTTGAATAATGAAAATTGATGGCAAATGGTAGTAATGAGTGGAGTCATAGTCATATTCTAATTTTCCTATAATAAGCTTAAAAAATCTAATGATTAGTTACATTATGTGACTATTATTGAATTTTAGTCATTAAACGTACTTTTCTTGGGTCATTGCTTGTAATTGATGTTGACTTAAGATTAGTTACATTAATAAGCTTCTTTAATTAAATCTTGATATAAAGAAAATTCATACATTAATATTTAATCTTTAAACGGAATTCTATTTAATCAAATATTTTGATTAATTTCAAGAACAATTTAATATCTATTATTTAAAATATATAAAAATTGAAGTAAAAATTATTATTTAATTATATTAATCAAATTTTCTTAATCGATATGCAACTTAAATTTAGAACACAAATTATGAAATATTTAATTGATATAATTTTATAACTCGAAGTGTTTTATAAAATAAATTTTAAAATTAAAATATTTAATACATGTAAGTTTATAAATTTAAATATTTAATAATTTAAAATAAAAATTGAGAATATCATAATATTTACGAGGAAATTTATGTATTTAACAAATAAACTTTATGAAAAAAAATTGTTTCGAGACAATGATCAACGTTTGACTAGAAAGCTACTATGTAATTAATGGCATGCATTGGTGGGCCATTGCAGTTTAGAAATTAAAATGACAAATGCATTTTTTTTTCCCTCGAAATAAGCTTTCAAAGCAGGGAAAGAATTTGAGGGATGTCTCTCGTGCCAGACAAACTTGCGCTAAAACCTCATGCCCGAGATTTCGGGCTCCGAGTCATAGACCATAAAGACAAGGATTTTACATTTACCATGTAATCACTTTCAAAGTTCTATACTGACATCAATCCGACGAAAATTATATTTTTAAACGAATTTTATTTATAAAATCAAATTTTTAATTTTTAATTATTACTATTAAATATAAAATTTTCTCTAAATATAAAAACACGTGTACAGAAGAAAAAAAAATTAAAATTGAACAAAACATATTTTTCTAATGAAATTTTAGGATTTGTCAAAAATATGCTTCTAAAAGATTCTTTTAATTTTTCTATCTCATATCTCTTTTTACAAATTTTGAAATCTTTTTATAATTTACAGTTTCTCTAAGTTCAACACTTATACACTGAATGATATAAATGAAAATAAAAATTTATTTCTTATTTCCTTGTTCAAATAATTAATTGAATTAATTAACCTATGGTAAATTTATTGATATGGGTGTACATCAAGACATAACCTAACGGTAAGTATATATACAGTATAACAATTGACTCATGTACGGGAATTCCTCCTCCTCCAATGCTAAAAAAAACCATATTGATATGGGTATTTTGATAGTTCCGGGTTTTATTCCTTCTATTGTTATTCCTATTAATCAAACACAATATGTATATTAGACACTAAGATAAGAATTTTATTTCCTATTCAATTCTTGACTTCCCACTAAATACACCCTTAGGATTTGTGGTCGATTCAATTAATTTGGTTAATTTAACCGATTCGGTTCAGTGGATAAATTTTCCATTAAAAATTTAATTAAAAAAAATTAAAATTTCGATGATCGGTTAAAAGTTCGAAAATTAATTCGACTCTCAAAACTATATTATTTTGATTAAGTAGATAATAAAATTAAAAATAATTCAATTTTTACTTTGATTAAATAATGATTAATAACTTTGGTTAATTAAATATTTATTTTCTTTAAATTCGGTTTGGTTAAGGATCAAAATGATTTGATTAAGTTCAGTTAATTAAAAAAAACGGTTAATTCATTTTGATTAAAAATATTACTCGAATTGATCAAATTAGTCAAATGCTCGCCCCTACTTAGAAGAGGCAATTCCAAAATTTGTTTAAAATGTACAGCGGGATAACGTTTTAAAAAATCTACATTAACTAATGCAATTTCCACAAAATGGTAGTGATTAAAACCTTTTAACATACATTAATTTGTATGGTTAATTAGTTAGAGAAGAGTGATTTGATGTGAAAGCAATGTATTAATTATCTACATTAATTAATACCAATTCGAAAGAACAAACAAGAAATGCAAAAACAAATTTGGGTCACTCATAACTTCAGTTGGTGTCAGCCAGTACGTTAGAATGTTACTCTTCAAATGATATGGAGATGCCAACTACTGCAGGAACCATTTTCATTATTTCTTTTTTTTTTAATTAGTGGTATTTAAATTTTATTATCAAAGACCGTCTGATCCGATTCGAAATTTAATCACAGTTAAATCTTTTCACCCATCCTTACAAATGCATTTAGCAGAGATCCAACCTCATAATTTTTCCCACATACACAGTTTATGTTGTCAACTGAATCATCGACAATTTTTTCTTCTTTTTAATTCTTGAGTTTGATGGTATAATAGTTTTTATTATCATTTTTGAACTGCAAGCTTTAAGAAAGTTTTTACTAATTAAATAATTAAACTTTTTAAAACTATATAATTTTAAATATATATATATATATTCATTTTAATAATTAATTTATATTTCGGCACATATATATAATTAAATAGTAAATACACAAAATTGGATATTTGAATTGTTTTAAAAATTTAATATTTTTTTTATTTGTAAAGTAAATTCATTTTAATTTGTGAATATATAATTTAGTAATCGTATATCTTTGTGTGTTTTTTTTTATTTATAAATGTGAAGATAAAATTTGAAAGAAAAGAAATATTTGATAAGAACACCCATTTTTCAATTTTTATGAGTTCAATTTGAAAATTTTCTCGTAAATAAGTAAAAAGTATCATAAAAAAGACATTATATTTCAATGAAAATAAAAATTTAAAAGATCAATATCGTCAATAGAAGTTAAAAGGTTTATTTATAATAAAAATTAAAGAAATTTCAGTCAAATTCTATGCACGTGATTGTCACATTCTAATTTCAATTGGAAAAGGCTTAATTTAAAAAAAAATAAAATTTTAAGAATTTAATTAACAAAACTCTATAAATTCATTTTTTTTTTTTTCACTTGGAAAACCATAAAAAGCTACGTTCAAAATCCTTGGAGTGACGATAAATAAACTAACGGGCTTATTATATTTTGAGGTGGGCGGACGACGTAGTTTTATCGTCGGTGAAAACCTATGCAAAAAAACGCCGTACTCAAGGAAAAGGACGTGAATGACAGAATGATAGTAAACCCGTGAAATAATGCAGTGCGACGCAGACCTGAGAAAAAGACACCTGCCCGTTTATAGGGACGCGTGCCTCACTGTTTCACCGGCTATTGTCAGTCTCAATCTAGCATAGAACGGAGAATAATTCCCCCATCTAATAAAATTTTACCAACTATTAAAAAAAATTCAATTTATTAAGAAAACTTACTCTTTTAGAGTTTTTTTTTTCTAGCTGGGTAATACCGTAAATGTAATATTATTTATTTATTTTTGTATTGGGTTGCACTGTCCGTCACGCTGTGGATGAAATGATGAAAAGAAAATTAAAAACAAAAGTTTAAAAATAACTTTAATACATAAGTGGAGGAATGGCTCCACCCGTCACCCTCCATCCGTGATTTTCAACTCTTGGTTTTTGGAAATTTTTTTAATTCCATAATTTATAATTTTTCTAATAATTGTAATACCACCTAAACATAAAAAATTATGGGAAAAAGAAAAGAAAATAAAGAATATTCTTTCTTTCAAATAGCAAAAAGTAGAAGAAAGCAAAAATCCTTAGCATTTGCGCTAGATTTTTATGCTCATTTTTCAAAACAACTTTTTATAAATTTACTAAAAAGATGAGAAAGGTGGCTCTTTTTGTTAGAATTTGAAGAGTATTGTTAAAAAATAAAAAATCCAACATCCAGCAAGCGCAAGTGGTGCTAAAGGTGTTGAAGATTGTCTATAGTTAATTCAAAAATTCATATGTGCGTGTGGGTCACAGTTTGCCAGGCAAGGGCAAAAAAGTTAAAAAAAAAAAAAGATAAGAGTAGTTCTTCAAACAATTTTGTTCTTGAGTCAGCAAAAACTTGTAATCGTGGGTTATCTAGTGGGCCTCATCATGGGCTCTACATAAAAGGTCCATTTTTGTTCATCAGGGTCTAAATTCTTGGGATTAAGCTGCAAATAAATTTTTTTCTTCATTTACAAATTCTTTTAATATATATTTTTACTCATTTCCAAGGTTTGTTGCTTTCCACCTGCATTTTGCAGAACAAATTCCTAATTTGGTCCTCTTCTCTTGGCTTTTTTACCTTTTGTCTCTCTCTACGAAGAATATAGATTGTTATGCAATAGAATTGGCATATTGCTGAGGTAGTGAGAGGACTGACAATAGCATCCAAAATCAGGAATTTATTTAATATTTATTTATTTCCATAAATGGTAATTATGTCTGCATCCAAATTGCAAATTTCAAATTGTATCATATAAACAAATCAACAATTAAATTAAATATTTGGTTATCACTTTAATAAGAATGTTTGTTCCGTTTAGTGGTCCATTATTTTTGTCTTGACAAATTTTGACTATTTAGTGGTCCATTATAAGGTCCCGTAGGTAATTTTGCTGTTAAATAACGGTGAAATGTCAAATGTGCCCCTAACAATAATTATTATATAATCTTTATTGTTAGGTGAAATATACCGATAAGGATTACAATTTTCATCATTTTCACCGTCTAATTCCTATATATAAACTAGACAAAAGTCCACGCTAGCGCGGATTGTTTTATTACCTTATTATCGTACATTGTATTAAAATTTTTTATATATATATATAAGATAAATATTTATATAAAAAATAGAGTAACCACATTATATAGATATATATATATAAATTTTTTGCTAATAAACATAAATATAATAATAAAGATATATAGATATAAAAATATTGTAAATAGATGGAAAAAAATTAAATAGTCAAATCAAATATGAATATAGATAATTATTTTAAATAAGCACTAATTTTTAAATTTAAAAAATATCTAATTAAATGATCTAATAAAAAAATTTCAAAATTGAATATAGATATAAATAATTATCATAAATGAATATTAATTTGAAAATATGATCATTATATATATATTTTTAATATTTAAATAATAAAATTTAAATTTAAATGATAAGAATATCAATTATCTATCTTTTTAATTTATTAAATGTATTTTTTTTAATTTATTAGATGTTATTTTATTAGCTCCCTTTGTTATTTTAAATCTATTTATTAAATTTAATATTTAGATTTCTCTTTAACCTCCTATCTAGGAAGCAAAACAAATAAAATGAATAAAAAAAGAGCAAAATAATGATAATAATAATAATAATAATAAATAAATAAATAAAATTGACATTTTATTTATAAGCATAAAAACAATACAAATAAATTGAAAAAAAATCATAATATATATATTGAACATCATAAAACTGATTGTACTAAGATAAAAAATAAATTATCAAAATAATGAGATTTAATTGATATCAGTCATTTTTCTGCTCTTATCGTTACTCTATATTCGCTTCTTCCTGCATATATTTCTTTCTGTAAACAGATCATTTCATAAAATTAAAATATTATAAAAAAATAAAAAATTAAACTAACATTATCGTAATTAGATAAAAAGATGCGGTATTTATATAAATTGAAGTTGTGTTTGTCATCTTTTCGCTAATCAAAACTTGAAAATAATATTAACATATACATATGAAAAGAAATAAAACCTATAAACTCTAAACAAAATAATTGAAAGAAATGATAAAAGATAAGAAAAAAATCATTGAAAGAGGTATATATATAGGTATATTGATAAGAAAAAAAATTCAAAAGTTTTTAAGATTCTAAATTTAAAAATTCAAAAATTTTTAAAGTTTTAAGTTCAAAATTTCAAAGTTTTAAAATCAATTTCAAAGTTTTTATTATTCAAAATTTTAAATTTTTGGATATAGATATAAAAATAAAAATGTAAAAAAATTAGTAAAAATTTAGAAAAAAAAATAAAAAGCAATACTTTAATATATATATATATAGATTATCCTTAAGGGTGCTTTTGATATTTTATAAACAGTTGATTGAAAAATTAATTATTAAACCTTACAGTGTAATTTTAAAAAATATATTATTATTAATGTACTCCACTAAGTATATAGTAATTACCCAATTATTGGCTTAATTTCAAAATTGTTATTATTTAATTATTTTGAGCCTCTTCATTGTACCACTTTGTGTTGACAAGCATTATTACCAACTTTTTCATATAAATTTGGTAGCATGTGCACTCCATTTCATGTTGCCACTTGGCCATCTTTTTATTTAAAAAATAAAATACAATCTCATCAAAATAAAATTGTCTAATTGATAAAAAAAAATACATTTTTAATAATTAATCAATTTATAACATTAATAATTTAACCTAATCTAATCAATTTGTAAAATTAATAAATGTCTTTCTCATATATTTCCATTTTCTCACAATGATTAACCAAAATTGTTAATCATATTATAAGATAAACTAAATTTTAACAAATTAAACGACCGACTAAATCTGTAATTAACATTCAAATTTGCTTTTCGGCCATTTTGTCTAAAAAGTAATAGATGACATGGTAAAATTACTGTTCAGCCCATCTATGTAACTGGGCCGTAACTGGGAAATGAAAGCCCGAAATGTGATTGGAACTTGCAAAGTCATCAGTGAATTTGGATGCAAACAAGGAGTGGCATTGGATTGGAAGCCCTTCTGGGCTTTTAGATTCACTGCTAGACCCATGAGAGAATGAAAGCTTTCTATTATCTTCAAGATCACCCAAGATATCAATAATTGTGTCTTAATGCCAGATTAAAAATATTATGGATCCACTAAAATATTATTAAAAATTTTAATTTAATTATTTAAAAAATAAAAATAATTTAATTTTAATTGATTATGTATTAATTTTCTATTTAAATTTAAATTCTATTGACATAAAAAGAAATTATATTATATTTTATGAGATATATATTTAATATGATAATAATATAATATTTTTAAAGATTGTATTTTTATCGGTTAAAAAATAAAGATAATTTAATTTTGATTAAAATTTTATTGCTTGATAATGAAATAACCCATTAATTTATTTTTAAAAGAATTTTTATTTAAAATTTAATTGTAAATTTTCACTAATGAGAATTTGCGAAAAATAATATTTTTTGCCGCGAACCGAATCGAAAACCGAATTTAAATAGTCTAATTCAGTTGAAAAACCCTTAAATCAAATGAAAATAGGCTAAATCATTAGGTTCAACCAAATCAATTCAAATCGAACTAAAATCATTTAATTAAAATAAATAATAATAAAACAATAATTAAATAAATTAATTAATTAAAAAAAAAAAAAAAAAACAGAAATCCTCTCCTTCCTCTCCCTCTCTCCCGTTCACCTCCCTCTCCCTTTCCTTCTATTTCGACCACCACGACAGGGCGGAGGCGACGATCGAGACACCAGGCGGCGCCAACCTCAACTCCGGCGTCTTCTCCAGCCTTCTCCTCGTGGAGCGGGACGCAGCAGCTGGTCTTCCAGCGCGACACTGCTGCCCCTTGACAGCAACGATTCCTTCCATTTTCCGGCCATTTGGGGCCGTTTCCGGCGACTCCAGGTCAAGAGGTGGTCATCAATCGACTCCCCTTGACCACGCGAACATTTCCCCTCAAGAAATTCTGGCGATGGAGCATTGAAGATCGAAACACCATGAACGGCGGAGGAGTGGCTACTGTCGAGCTCGATCTGCGGTGATGGAGGCCTGGTCTCGTGAAAGTAACACCGGAAATGGAATCCTCATGAAAAATCGAGTCGAATGGTGGTGCCCTTGCAAAATTCTGGGCTGTTTTGGTA
>CANUEX010011981.1:0-22078 GCA_948099535.1 Jatropha multifida
CAATGATGTTAAATGTATGTAAGACTTTATGGGAATGATTGTGTTGAATAAAATAAGGCCTTGTGATAGTTTGAATCACTAAAAAAAAGAAATGGGCCAACTTGTAGAATATTTTCGTATAAGTGTGGTGTTGAAATCAGAGATTAGGCTTACTACGGGCCTCGGGGGCCTTAAGCTTACCCAGGTCCTAGTGCCGGTCCGGCCCATGGAAACTGGTCGTGACATATTATAATTTTAATCTAATCCTATTCTAATTAGGAATTTATTCTTTAATACGATTATAATTATTTATCTATATTTATAATATATATAAAAGTACGAATGAGGGGAAGCATTTGGTTCCCAAAAAGTACGTACGTATTCTAATTGATAAAAAATATTATTAAGGACAATTTAATCTTAATAGCTAAGTTGAGACCAAATTGTGTTTATTTTTCTATTCTAATTATTATTATAATTTTAATCTAATCATATTCTAATTAGAAATTTATTCTTTAATACGATTCTAATTAGAAATTTATTCTATCATACCACTATATATAGATGTTTAGTTTTGATTATTTTTCGCTATTAATAATTTGTTGCTTTTACTATTTTGAATTGAAATTATTAAATTTGCGATCATGTTTTCTTCTTGTGGTAAGTATTAACTCTCTCTATTTATAAATTAATAAAATAATTATTATTTATATTTATTATAATTTAGTATCCTTATATCTCTTTATTTTTTTTTGAAGTTATAAATTAAAAAGTACATACAAAATATTTTTCTTTCCGTCTTATGAGACCAAGATAGACCTGAGTCCTCCTATCTGCTAACTCAAGCTCTAAGAGACACTCAAATTTCTTGATGCTTTACATTATGATATAATAAATCATAAATAAAACAATTATACCAGCAGTCATGCACAAGAATCACACAATACCTAATCCAGTCACATAATAGCTAATCTTTCAATCAAATAATCTAAACATTACTTCTAACAAAAGTTGGAGAAATTAGAACTTACTATGAAATTAAATTTAGTAATTCTTATTATTATATTTTTCGTATTATTATTTTTACAGCATATGATTAAATATCTTTTTTAGCTATTGTTATGATATTGTACTTGTGGTGATATTGAATATATTTAAACTGTTGACAAGTAAGAATGATATTTTTTTTAAATATTTTATTCAATATTAGTGATTGGTTTTTGTAATATTTTTAATTAGATATATAATATCTATGAATAGTTTTGTAATGTCTTTTAATTTATTTTATAGGTATAATGTCAATTTCAGTATAATTGATACATATAATAAATCTTTAAAATAAAAAAAAAATTATATAACGAGTATAAATAACGGGTATCTACGTGCAACGCACGTTCTAAAAAACTAATGTATATATATATATTTATATGGAGAAAGAACAGTCACAAATCTCAATAAGATTAGACTTATACCAAACAAAAAAAAAGTATGAAAATACTCATGGTAATTCTTTTTTTAAAATAAAATATATGTAATAGATGAGCGTCAAAGCCGATCAATTTATAAAAATTTAATTTTTTTTTTATTTTTATAATTTTAAAAAGATGATGTAACTATTTTTTTTAATATGTTACACTATAAGTCCATCATATATGATTTTGTTTGCCCTAGATTTATAATTAAGCCTGGTTTAGACTATTATCATTTTGAATATTAAAGTATGAAACGAAGAAATTCTAACATTTTAGATTGATTTGAATTCCTTACGTTGTAAATCATCTAGAACCAAATTTGAAGGGAACTTCTGTGTAGTTTCGAAGATCACAACGTTGAATCTAATGAAATGAAGACCGTTTCCAACCTTCCTCTCTTATGTTATGCATGAGAAGTGAAAACAGCCGCCATTTATGAACATTACTTCCCCTTCTAACCACTCCATTTTTCTGTATACATAATACATTCTTGCCACATATTTTTGCTTAATGAACTTCGAAATGGATAATCGTAACTACCATCAACAGGCTCCAGGTAAATTTGCATGAAACTTTAATTAATAATAGAAGGGTAAAAACAGAGTCGGGGTATGGGAAACGGTGAGGACACAAACAAGCCGCATACAGAGAAATGCAATTCCCGGACTAATATATCCATCATCAGTTACCCAAACACCCCAAATTCCCGATTCCTATCTGCAACATCTCTTCTAAACCCTCCTCTCAACCGAAGCTCGCTGACTCTTTCTTTCTCTGCAAATGGCTAGACTCCAGCCCTACACAACTACAAACAAGGTGACAACTTTGTCATCAACCTTTAGATTACTTGCTCCCCCATTATCTTCTCTTTCTTTTCCTCTTTGTTCTTTAAAAACCCAGAAAGAGAACTCTCTCTTCTCCACCGCCAACACCACCCATAAAAGACCCTTTTCGCTCTCCACTCAACCGAGAAGACTGCTTTGCAGACCTCCCCTGGGGAAGTATGTTAGAGAAGACTATCTTGTGGTATGCCATCTAAGATTGCCAACTATTCTTCTTCTTTATCTTGTTGTGGATTCATAGGATCTTAATTTTATTGTATTTTAATGTTTGAGGAATGTGGGGGAAAAGAGAGAGATAATTTAATGATTTTTGGGTTTGTTTTTGTTCGCTTTTGGAATGTTTTAAGATTTTGTAATTGTGAATCTAATGCACCCAATGGTTATTGTGGGCGGGCAGAAAAAGAAGTCAGCACAAGAGATACAGGAGCTGGTAAGGGGAGAAAGAAATGTGCCCATTATCATTGATTTTTATGCCACTTGGTGTGGACCTTGTATTTTGATGGCACAAGAACTTGAAATGGTATGATTTATTTCTATTTTCCTGTTTCATTTGCACATCAAAGTTCATTTGTTCTGCGCAAGTTTTCTGGAGCTATTTGTACAATCTACATCTCTAAGACACAAGCTTTACATTATGGCCTCCAAACCATACAATTGTTTTTCACATCATTAGGATTTGACCAATGGACAAAATGGATTCCCCTTGCAAATTACCTTAATTTACGAAGTATAATGTTACATTTTCTAGGCGCTAACAAATTTGTTTTATATCCTTTTTGTCTTCCTTAGAAACTGAACTCCTCTCAATCAATATCAGTTTTCTCATTCTTCACAATGCAAGTTTAGATCATATTTAAGCACACCCTTCTTTTCCTCTTGGTTACTATAATGTATTGAACTATAGGGCGCTATATATATGCTTTAAAGTTGCGTTATCATCTGATATGTAATGTTGGGTTGATTTAACTTAGTGAATGCTTATAACTTGAGGTTAAACTCTGCAGCTTGCTGTGGAATATGAGAGTAATGCCATTATTGTTAAGGTTGATACTGATGAAGAGTATGAGTTTGCACATGACATGCAGGTAATTTTCGGAATATCAATTTTGTTTACTACCATTCGTTATAGTATTTCTAAAAAGTTTTAACAGAGTTTCATCTAACAGATGATGTTTTTCTTATTAAAGCTCAGAAGTTGATTTTTTGTTTTTGTATACTATTTTACAATACTGTCTGTAATTGCAAGAAGTGAAGCCATAGGAATATTTTACTGCATCGAATTTGGATTTGACAAACTTTACGTGGCATAGGTTCGAGGTTTGCCAACGCTGTTCTTCATTAGTCCAGACCCAAAAAAGGATGCAATCCGAACAGAAGGGCTCGTTCCAATACAGATGATGCGTGATATTATTGATAAGGATATGTGAATGAATAATTTGAGAGAGTGAGCTTGAGGCTTGTTGTAGAATGATTCATAATTTTGAGAACTGTATAATTCTTCCCTATATGATGATTACTCTTCTCTTTGTTTCTCAGTCTCTCCAATATATTTTAGGGTGTGTTTGGCATTGCTGATTAAGCATTCGATTATAGGGGTCATCAAAGCTAATTTTTACAGAAGTTATAAAAAATTATAACTGGTCAAACATGGAAAATATTCTGTTGTTTGGAGAGTTAAAAGAAAATAAGTCTGTTCTTATAAAAATAACTTCTCAATCGAAATGTTTTCTGTAGAACAAACTGAGCCTTATTTTTGTTGAGTTAATGACAGTTTTACTAATAATAATAATTTTGAGGTTTTTGTATATTGGGTGTTAGTTGCGGGAGCAAGTTCAAACTTTTCCTGGGCATAAAATACCAAAACCCAAAACCCAAAACGGAAACCTTGCTTGAAACCTAAAACAGAGAAACGGAGAAACTTGTAGAAGCTAAGCAGAGAGAAAGAGAGACTCTTTGCGCTTCTCATGGCGTCAGGAGGAAACGGAGCTGCCGGAACAGGGAACGTCGAGTGGCATGTGAGGCCTCCAAACCCTAAAAATCCAATCGTTTTCTTTGATATTACTATCGGTACAATCCCTGCCGGTCGCATCAAGATGGAGCTTTTTGCCGATATTGCTCCTAGAACTGCCGAAAATTTCAGGTTTTTGCCGTTCTTATCTCCGATATTGTTAATGTTTATTGCTTTTGCTTGATTCTAGAATTAATTTTTTTTTTACTTGCTTAATTTGGCAGGCAATTTTGTACCGGTGAACACAGGTAAAGAGAATTATTGCTTACTGTTGTAAATATTTTTGATAAATTGTCTGGCTGATGTAGCCATTAATAAACATTTCAATGGGCAGAAAAGCTGGAGCGCCCGTAGGTTATAAGGGGTGCCAGTTCCATAGGGTGATCAAGGATTTCATGATTCAAGCTGGTGATTTCCTTAAGGTTCACTTAATTTCTTCATATTTAAGCTTCATTAACTGTGCAGACTCCGAGTTCTTTTTCTTTTATGTTTCGTTAGTCACATTAGTATGCCAATTTTGCTTTGCAGAATGATGGGAGTGGATGTGTTTCTATATACGGACATAAGTTTGATGATGAAAATTTTACGGCCAAACACACTGGTCCTGGTCTACTGTCAATGGTATGCATTCCCTTTTGTTCCTTAGCGTGTGTCTTGTTGCTTTTAGCGTTCTGACCTGTGTTTTAGTGAGTGTTGGAAATTTTCTTTTTATAAATTAACTGCATCTTATTTTGCTTTTCTTTTTGCGTTTCAAATTTTAAACAAATGGCATTTGGTAGTTTATCTGATTCTGTAATGGCCTAAAGGAATCCCTATAATAAAAATTTTCTTAAAGTTAGTTTTTTTATTAACTTAGTGGTTTTATGAAACAAAGGGGCAATTCTCACTAGGTTAAAAACACGTATATTCTCTGAAGAAGTTTGTAGTTGCTAGCTTGATTGTGTAGTGGAGCACAAGATTATTGTTGCGCTGTGGTTATTGGTTAGAGCTAAAAGTTTGGAGCCGAATTTGTAGAGGTTTATCTCATTCCTTTGAAGCACATATCTTTCCGTAACTAACATTCAGAAATCTTGAAATTGTTTAGCATTAGGGCACCTATGTTAATTGTAGAATAATCTTGATTTTGGTAAAGGGGCTTTACTTCACCTTTAATGAAGGGGCTTTTTTTTTTTTTTTTGTTTCTGTTGCAGGCAAATAGTGGGCCAAACACGAATGGATGTCAGGTTTTACTCTCTCTCCTCTCTCTTTCTCTCTCTCTCAAACACACACACACATGCCAGCTTTGAGTTTGAGGGGTAAATATACCAGATGTATTGTTGTATGCACAGGAGTTAAAAGCCCTCAAGATGTAGCAGTTCACATGTTTAATCTTATAAACGAGAAATCATAATACAGATGGTTGAATTTTACATAATATAATTTTTATGAAAAAGAAGATGATTGTATAATCTTCCATAATGTTAATCTGCTTTCTTAAACCAATCCAATAAAGTAATCTTTTCCCCCCCAGTTCCCTATATTTATAACTTCATTAGGTAGAGACAATTACATTTGAAGAGTTAAAGTCATTCCCCGATTCATATCCTTGTTCCCTTATTCTTTCAAATAACTTGCTAGCCAAATGAAAATTGTTAATAAATAATTCTGTTTTATCCTGACATGAATTGATGCTTTTGTTGATTTTGATACTTCATTTGCTGCAGTTCTTTATCACTTGTGCAAAATGCGACTGGCTCGACAATAAGCATGTTGTGTTTGGGGTATGTTCTTCAATTCTTGTAAATTACTAATTATTTCAGTTTAGTACTCTTTGGGTCGAAGTTCATTTAAGATCCAAATATTCAAAGTCAGTTTCAAGAGGAACCTGACTTGCAGGTGTGTTTTGTGTTCTAATTATCTCATATCTGCTCATGCTTTAACTTCTTTTACAGAGGGTTCTTGGAGACAGTCTTTTGGTTGTCCGGAAGATTGAGAATGTGGCTACCGGACCCAACAACCGGCCTAAACTGGCATGTGTTATTGCTGAATGTGGGGAAATGTAAAAAAGATCAGAGCTGATCGTGTAAACTTTGATGGATGAGCATCATCTAATCGACTGACCTTTATCCCAACATTATGTGGCTCTTTTCTTAGTGGGAAATTTCGTTCTCAAAAATATTCTGAACTAATGGAATTGTTGCAGTTGCACTTTATTCTGAACATTTGCTTAGTATATACCCTAATTTCAATTTGGAGAGTAATTTCGCCTCAAATTGAGATTAGGGTTAGGGTTTTGAATAAAAAATAAAAAAATTATTATTTGGTTTTATGTTTTCATTTGGTACGAACTCAAAGGGTAAATAAGTAAATTTATAAATTTTAAGCAAATTATATATCGTCCTCAAAGTTAAAGGGCAAGATGAGCATCGTTTTAACTTTATATAATATAATTTTTCACAGGAAAGTCGAATTTTATGACTAAACGACGTAGTACGTAGCATGATGGATTTTTTCATCGAAATAAACATTTCAAAACGGCGTCGTGCTAACCATTTCAATGTTCATCGTGGCCCATTCAAGTTTGTTATTGTTTGAAACTTCAGATTGATATCTTGCTGAAACACCTTTCCTGGGCTATTTATCGATTCTCCGAAAGTGAGGATTCCGAACTGAGTCAACTGAGTGAGTTGAGCGAGTGAAGGAGAAAGAGATGGCGTTTACGTTGAGAAGCTTGAAGGTGCCGCCAAACTCCGCGAGTCTGGAGGAGGCAAGGGCTCGAGTGTTAGATTTCTTTAGAACGGCTTGCAGATCAATTCCTACCATCATGGACATCTACAACTTACAGGACGTCGTTACCGTTTCCGAGCTCCGCTCCAGCATCGCCTCTCAGATCCGCAAGAACTCCAACGTCACCAATCCCAAGGTCTGATTTCTAAATTCTCTCTCTCCCGTCTTCATTTTGTATCGATGCGATTTTGTTCATCCTGTTGCTTTCCATCAATTATATCTGATTTTGAAATTTTGATGTTTTTTAGGCTTTTTCATTTGATAGTCTTTATTTCTAGAAAAAAAAATTTAAACTTTGCAATTAGATAAGGGATATCCAAAATGGTGCCTTTTTCCCTTAGATGCATATGGAATTTTCTTGTGTTGTGCTATTTTATTTACGAATTTGTAGACTGGGAAGTATTGGGTTGCATAACAAGTTGTACTTTATACATGATCAAGAAAACTATAAGAAATTGGTTTTAGTGGTAGTCTCTATCTTATTCTGAGTAACATTCGAATGGAGGCTAGCATTTTATCATTTGGATCATAAGAAATTTTGACAAGGACAGGTTTGAGGTTTCACCCTTTTCTTTTTATGCATCTCCGTGTGAAAGTTAAAACTTTGAGTGATGAAGATACAAGAATTTGTGATTTCATATATGCTCTACGCTTAAAGTTCTAGATTTCAGATCACATACAGTAATCCTAACACAAGATTATACTGGCACATCAGATTTCCTGCAAAAAAACTTGCTAGAAAATGTTCCTAATATGCTTATCATATCAGAAGTGATGTGCAATAATTCATATGTTGTAAATTTAGAAAATAGTTAATTAAGTCATGGGTTGGGTGACCAAGATGAAATCTGTCCTCTAGTCTGCATTTTTCCCTGGAATCTGGCTCTATGGACTCTCTCTCTCTCTCTCTCTGAAGTATCATATTCTCAAATTCCATTCATCCCCTTCAATGGCCTTATATTCCAATTTTCCATGTGAATTGAATATAGATGGAATTGCTCCCTAGAAATGGAGGGAGAAACAAATTCTTCTCCTCCTTACTTTTCCCCTTGAAACAGTGGGATCATCAGGGAACGACTTTATGCTAATTTCCTGGGTTGCACTTTTTATTCCCATTTTTTAAACTAAGTCTGGTCATTTGGAAACACTGTTCTTTATCCTGCTAATGGTAATAAACCTGCAGGTGATTGATATGCTGCTATTCAAAGGAATGGAAGAGCTGAACAACATCGTAGAACATGCAAAGCAGCGTCATCATATTATTGGCCAATATGTAGTGGGTCAGCGTGGGCTTGTGCAGGATTTGGACAGTAAAGATCAAGGCGTGTCTGAGTTCCTCAAGAACTTCTACAAGAGCAACTACTACTAAATTTCAATGTTTTGTGGATGTGCCTCTATTTTGTTTCCTGTTTCCTGTTGGGAATGGATTTTCCAAACAATAAATGACTCCTTTTCTGCATCTTCTAGTCTATAAAATACTTAATTGGAGCTTATGGTCCAATTCACTGGAACCAAATTGCACCTTCTCATATTTCCTGTTAGATTTCTAAATCAAAAGATCTGTCATTTGCTGTTGGTGCCGTGAGATAGGAGTACCATTGACTTTTTTCTAAATTTTTTGGTTTAGCAGGAAGATAGAATTGACTCTTGGCTTCCAATGAATTTGTGTTCATTGGAAGTCACTAGGCTTTATGGGAGGTAGCAATATAACATCCATGTCTGAAACAATGCATTTAAAGATGGAAATTGTTCCGTGCAAATTTTTCTGTAGTAAAACAAGCAAGCAAAGGAGCTTTAAACACCCATCTGCGCTCGAGGCAACATTGGACGATACTTGATAAAAAAAAAAACAAAGAAACTTTGGTAAAGAGAAGTGAACTTTGTGTCCCAATTTTCAAATTCATTACAAAAATGTCGAATTACAAGGACAGCCAATTTTCAAATTCCCATCACAATGTGGATAATTAAAAGATGATACTATGAACATAAATAATCAACATTGATATGTATATATATGTAGATATATATGTTTCTGGATTGGTCAAATTATGTGCCTGTAAGATGGAAGACTACTGTTGCTGATACAGATTAGTTCCCATGATACACAACTGAAACTGCAGCATGAGAAAGGTTGGGGAAAAAAAAATATACTTTAGACATTAGAAACCATCTATGATTGCTGGATCTGGAATATCACCCAAGATTTTTTCCCGCAAATGCATGACTCCACTGCAGAGCTCATTCCCTCGGTCGAGCAAGCCAAAGAGAACTGAGAGCACGTAATCTGGAAAAGTAATCATGGATAGCAAGAAGAGCACGAGCTGACTGGCGGGTTGTCAATATACGGTGCATTTGTTGTAGCGTTTGCTGCCGCAGATTATCAGCCTGATTTTCAAAATCCATCAAATTTAAAAAAAAAAAATCCTCCTGAGAAACAGTATCTCTGGACAAAGGGATGCAGGAAGCACAAGACCTTAGCAAATTCAAAGAGATTCAATACTCCAGTATATAACTTGTCTAAGACATTTTATTATTTTGTAAAGTCTAACGATCAAATTTTAAAGTTGCACACATCAATATCAATCTTGGAAAGAAGCTAATCATTCGAATTGTTAAATTAGTCATTAAGTGGATTTTAGAGCTGTCTCAAGTGAATCCCACATTAATGAAATGTACAAATGGCGTTAAATGTAATTACCTGGCGAATGAACCCCTCGAGAGTCCCTAGCTTGCCCATGGCCATGGCCATCTGACCCATGTAATTTGCCACATTTCCAGATGAACCGGATGAACCAAGGGATCCACTAGATAATGTCTCAGCCAAAGACTGCTGCAATGCCTCCATTCCTTGAGATAGAGCATCTTCTGCCTGTTGGGAAGATTGCTGCAAATTACCTATGCCCACCAACTGCTGCTCGGTCAAGGGCTCCAATTGATTCACAAGAAGCTGCAACCATAACCAATTTTATCACCTTCTGGAACAAAAGGAAATAGAGCAGTTTCCTTCCCTCCAAAAACGAAACAAAAAGAGAGACGGCAGGGGATCACATTTAAGGTGGAAGGTCAAGAAATTATTAGATATTTTCAGCAGTAATCAACCAATGCAATGAGAAGGAAGATGGATCTAGCATACCAAAAAAATGATGAATCAAGCATAAAATTACTGAAAATCAAGAATAATAAAGTTCAAACGCACATAAGCAGGTGCAGAAAAACCACAATGCACAAAAAGAAAAGCTAGCATACTGCTGCCACCACACATGAGAAAGGTGAATAGGCAGGGGGCTTTTCCCTTTGCATCTCTGCTGTCAGCTCATTCTCACTCAGGGATAGATGCAGACTTCCTTCACTCTCAACCCAGTCATAGTTGAGATCCCTGAACCCCAACTCTTCACATATTTAACCTGTCTGTTAGATCAAACTCATTCTGCCCTTTCTTTTCTGTCCTTTTATCTGAAGATTTCTCAATCAAATAACCTCTCCTTTCCATTATAACAACAAAAGAATGGAGAAAGAAGGGCAAAGGAATGCCTTAAACATTAAGGTAAACAGCCAAATCAGATCAAGCCATCTATCTCAAAATACGAAGGACCTTCTCTAGAGTTGAAACATGGACAGTGCACTATATAGTGGAAAATGTCTCCATCAGCATATTCTGCACTTATAATTTAGAGAAACAGAGGGACTTCAACAGAGAAAAATTTATACTCTCATTGACAGTTGACATTCATTTTAAGTTTTCAAAAATTTTAGATAGATCATATTCAAACATCAGGATGCTATCCTAGTCTGGAAGTTATCTGCCATGAGATATATGGGCTTGGGCCAGAGATTGCTAAAATCCATAACAACCTTTGACAAACAGATCAATCATAAATACTCCCAGCACTCATGATAACAGAGTTGGCAGGAACAGTCAGGGATGATATTCTCATAAGCACACAAACAGCTACATGCACGCACACTTTTATAAAAACCATAAGACTGACATTCAGCAGCTAATTTAGACAAACCATGACAGAAAACAAGTAAAATGGTAACAATTTCATTACAACAGAGGCTACACAGACTAAATGCTTTAACCACCAGTCAAGCATCATATGGCACAAGCAATACGAGACAACTCACCTTCAGAAGCTCTGATGAACGGAAGCCACCAAGCCACAAGAAACACCTCTCAGCAGGTGTCTTCCACATGCCAGACAGCAAATGGAAAACATCAGCCTTGGCTGCATTGCTCTTCAGCCTGAAAATTTCATCATAATGAGCCATTATACCATCTATGATAATTCGAAGTTCGGCGTCACCCGCATGGGAATTGACGGCTGATCTCAACTCATTAATTTGTCTATTTTGCTCCTCTAGCCACCTTGCATATTCCACATCAAATGCCATTGCCCCTGCACAGGATACGGTGAAAACAATTATGTAGGTCATGCTATGGACTTACATGCAGAGCAATGAGTATGATACAAGGGACAACGAGAGGCTGAATTTGAGTTTTTCTCAGAGATAATTATATATATATAAAAAAATGCTAGTAAAGGCCTATATAAACGCAGCTTCAGTACATTAAAACTGGAATCAGCATACTTGAGGCCAATCTCATAGAGTATTACATGGTAGATAAAACAAAAGTAATTTAGTAATCTAATGCATACTGCAAACATTAGTTTATCAGATGCCAATATTAAGGCAGTATGCTCTTCTACTTTTGGTACATTTCCAAGAGGTTTCACTAATAGACATACAGCAACTTTAGAAAGCACCTACGAATTACTAGTTTTTCTTTTTCTTTTTCTTTTTCTCTTTGTTTTTCACCCTTTCTTAGGAAGAAACTTTTCCTTCTGTTTGAAATCATTTTCTCCTTCACTTTAAATATAATTTCTTTTTCATCCAAAGAAGAAAAACAAATCTCACCTATTCTTAATCAATTAAGAACAATATTTAGCATGATAAAATTCTGGGTAACAAGATAACATCAGTGTGGAGGATGGTTATGAGAAAAGAATTGCACGCCTAGCATGAATTCAAACTCAAATTCATGGATAGATGCATGCACTGTAAGCCTTCTCCATTTTCCTTAAGTTTCTCAATCCACCATACTTGTGAAGGCTAAGGGGCACAAATTGTAAACGAAAAATGCTTAATGTTAGGGTTCCTGTTGTTTTTTGATCTAAGGAAGACATGGAATGCTTCATTACAGGTATGGAGACACTTTATATGCAGTATCAGACATTTAGGTACGTTCAAACCCAGAACTTGATCCCAGCATCAATAATAAATTAAAGTCTAGACTACAGCATCAAAGTTATTAAAAGTACTACATCTCCATATCAAATAACAAGGGATTGAAAAGGCCCAGACGTACTCCTGCGATGCTTGGCAAGCCTAGTGTTGAATAAGAGCTTGCATGCATCACTTCATCAAAGCATTCATAACAATTGGGAAAAACTATTCCCAAGAAAAAATATTGACCTTTCTAAGTGAATAATAGCTTCTTTTTATCACAAAAAAATTGTAAACATGTTGAATTTAGAATAACAGGTTCTACCATTTCCACTCATTGAATGGGCTTGATCTCCTGAGCTTGATATAAAGATTCCCTACGTAGGAAAAACAAGAGCAAATAAGTAAATAAGTGAATAGATAGAAAAAAAAAATTAATACCTGAAAAAGATGATGTATAATGAACAAACAGAAAAAATGATTAAGAATTAGCCAAAGTTAACCTGCTGTCGAGCTCGCTGGAGCTCCTGTTCCAGTTGGGTCAGCTTCAAGCGACTACTTTCTAGTTGCTGGACATAAGCCTGCGGAGGACAAGGATAGATGCAACTCAGTAGGAGAGAGATAAATAGACATGCATGCATCAAGAAGTATGTTGTCCAAAGCAGATGGCTATATAATCTGAGCTAAGTTCCTCAGTTTTAGAGGTTTCCTTGCATGATAACAACCTTCAACAAGAATAATAGAATGTAAACATGTTGGATTGAAGCCAAGTCAGTGCCATGAGTGCTCATACTGGCCCACATTGCCATTTAATTGGCCAACCATATAAGTTCTATAAATTTTACATTGCAAATTCGCAATGCAACATTAAAAATCAGTTTTAATGTATCAAACAACATGCATTACATCAATGGGAAAAAATTTCTGAAACATAAATAAAGAAGTGAGTGCAAAATGCTGATTAAAATGAATGATAGAAGAAAGGCGAGGCATACTTTCTTCCTCAAGCGGCTTTTTCTTGCAGCTTCTCTATTTTGGGCAAGTCTACGAAGAGTCTGCAGAGCATAATGGAACATCTCAAATGAGGCTAGATACTGTCAAATATTATACATAAAAGAATTATATGGTACTTTACCTTCTGATCCATTTTATCCTTTGATCTGTCACTGGAATCTGAAGCCGCAATAGCAGTTGATTGACCTCTATCAAACTGCAGGCATGAAGCAACAAATTCTTAGATTTGCAGCAATCTTGTTACATCTATCCATTTTCTGATGAGTTGAAAGGATAGTGTCACTGTTCATCCTATGCTACAACAAAAAGAATCAACATTGGAATCCAAAACATGAAGTAGTTACTAAAATTTTTAATAACTACCAGTACCATCTCCGCAAATATCCAAAAATGCAGGATTTAGCACATAAAATATAAAGGGAAGGGTGGAAAGGAATAGAACCCTCTGATTTTTATCATCAGTATCTGCATCTGTTGAGATATCAGTCCTAGGACTGGCATCAGCCATGTTGGACTCTCCCCAGTTATCGGTATTACCACCAGATATAGAAACCAGGTTCAATTGTTGATTCTTTTCTAATGACAATCTCTGAGACTCCACTTGAGCAGCAGATGGATTAATATTAAAAGAAGTATTTGACTGTTTTGACAAGATAGAAGAAAAATTAGTATTAGTAAAAGTAACTAATAAAGGCATAAACCTCATATAACAAATGGAATATGGAAAATCACCTTATCAAAACGGCCAATATGGAGGGTATCAGAAGAGACTGCTTGGCTACTAACCTTTACTGGATTGAACACTGTATCTACAATTCCATGTCACACAAAATCTTTCACAGATGCAGACTAATAATTTCTCAAATCTAATTACAATACTTCTTAGATTTAGTGAAATATCCATTCTGTTCGGAGGGAGCACTAGTATATTACATCAGACCAATTTTTTAGTCATTGCCATTTGTACTCTTTCAGAAATATTCATGCAACTTCCTCAAATAAAGATTAATCAGGTACTTATTTACAAGTCTTCTTGATAAAAATTCTTACCATCAAAAACTCCAAAATAATTAAGAGAGGGTTTTGATTAAAGTCAGTGGAAAGGGAAGGATAACCTAGAGCAGCAAACACATTAAAATTGCAGGGTGCATGCCCCCAAGTTGCATAAAAAAAAAGGAAAAAACGATTCCCACATATTCTATAGTTTGTTGATTACAAGGATAATATTGTACTGCATGCTACCAATGTTCTGGTGGATTGTTCTGGGTGAAAGAAACTAATGCCCATGAAAGCTTTAAACAAACAAACAAGCCAAGAAGACATCATTAGATGCATTTTAGGTCAATTATCTATCAGGTCCAGAATATGAAAGAGTATTCCACGTCTGATCAAATGTGCACTGTCAATTGGATTACTGAATACTTACTTGAACTCAGGTCAACAGCATCCTCTAAGTGAAATGCAACAGAGGGCTTAAATGTCCCAAAATCAGAGACACGATATGAATGGATTTTGCTTCCTTCTATGTCACTGAAAACCAGAGTTCATTTAAGAAATAACTTGCAAGAAATGCATTACAAGTTGAAACCAAATTAAGTTGCAGCATGAGTGCCAGCATGATACTACCAATCAATGTATTTAAGTACACATATCATATCAAATTATTCTCTTTAAGTTCAAACATGGATATGTCTTTGCCAGAAAATTTAAAGATTTCCAGTCAAGTTCTTTGAATTTATAATTAGTGAACAATGATTAAGGAAAAACTGTGAGAAAACTATCACAATTAATTTCAACTACTCAAACTACTGGAAAGTATTTCTAAGTTTAGTTATGTCTCTAGTCAATGACAATATACCATATTTTTGCAATCAACTCTGACCTGAGAATATATCAGCCAAACAAGAAACTGCCCAACTATGATGTTCTTATCTACCAAATTATAACATAAAATTCACAAATTAAATTGAAGTACCAGAAAAGATTTCTGATGGATTAATTGACATACTCAAACGTGTGTAATTGATTGCATCAATTTACTATGTGATCTCATATGGAGCAAACAGGAACAAAGAGTAAAGAAATCTGAGAGGGAAAAAAAAATTACAACTCCAAGGAAGATAGCATGTCAAAATGTAAATTCAAATAACAACAAAATAAGTACATCAAAGAGGGGCATTACGGTGCATTTGAAATGGGTAATTTAGGATCAAAGCTCGGCATCCCGTTGGCTTCCTTCTCATCTTCCAGACCCCCTCTACTCCCCATACATCACCATCATCCTTTCACCCCTTAGTCCCCTTCCGGCAAATTAGCATAAACCCCTACCTAAACCAAACTGCAATAAGCATCACTCTCTTCCTTCAGTAAAAAAAAACAGAGACAAAGAAGAAGATAAGAAATGGTAACAATCAAATACAGAAGAACAAGAGTACTTCTTATCTAAAATCTGAGCTCTAGCAGACTGGTTCCATTCACAGATTCACAAGATTCATTCAAAGATCAAGCCTAGTTCACTGCAAGCATAAAATCCTTCAAATCATATTCTTAGAATAACAGAAAAAAAATACCCAGATTCCATCCAAGTCTAAAAACACAGTACAAAGAACGTTGCAAACGTCCCGATCACATAAGCTATAAAGGTTTAAAACCCATGTCATTTCAAATACCAGAAAATGAATGAGCTAGTCTTTCAAGAAGATTTTACATAGATCAAATGCAAATTTGATAAACTATTCTACCTAAGTCTGATGCCAAACAATTAGTCTCCCAGTCAATTTTCACAACAAAAGGCGGAAGAAAGAAAAAAAAAGTGGGGAAAAAAGAACAAAAACATTAATCCCAATCAGAACACAACTAAAATAACTTGTGAAAATACGACCAGTTCATGACCAACCCACCATATGAAAAACCCTAAATATGAGAACTTTTAGCACAATATTAAATTTAGCTTTTGGAATTTGGCACCCATCCAGCAACACCCAGATGCTAGACTCAGGCAAGACAAAAAAAAAATGCTGCTTTCATAGAGTATAAGCTTCCAAAGCAAGACGAAGTAAACAACTTGCACCAATCCAATGATACAGCAACAACAACCCAATGATTCACATACGAAAGACCCAGAATTCAACTTCTAAGAACTTAAACAGCAATAGTATAGCGCCAATTCAATGATGCCCAGCAGATCAAAATGAAGCGCAGTAGAAGTAATAACCCTTGCAGAGAACAAATTGCTCTGCCTTAACATGTTGTCAGTTCACAAATTGTCACCAGCCCCGTCATACCCAGAAGTCAAATTCAAGGTAAAACACTATAAAACCCCTAATTCCAGAACCTTCGAGACGTCATGCTTACCCTCTCATATATTGCGAAGTAGTTTCACAACTAAACAAGTAATACCCAAAAGCCAAAACAAGCTAAAAACACTAATGAAACAATCTTTTAAAGATCAAAATTCACCTACTACTGCAAAGAAGCAAACTTTCATTTCATACCAGGAAGTGATTGTTCAAGTCAAAATCATAACAGAAACAGGGTCTCCACCAAACCCACCTGGGATTTTGTAGTTGATGATAAAAGTTTCTCCTTTTTTGAACAGAAGGTATAATTTTTATTTGTTAAACACCAAAAGAAATGTATGTATCGGATTAGAGAGAGAGTGAGGTGAAGATCATTCCAATCTCTAGACGTCCTCTTCTGTGGAAATCTTCCACTTTCCAAGGACTAATGATTTTTTAATCAATTTTTTTAATGTTTAGTGCTTTGACATGAATTGTTTTGTGTCTGTTTTTTCCATTTTTTAATTTGCTTTTGTAATTTTCTTCGCTGTTAATTATGTCAGAAATACTGACACAGTTACAATACAGCCAATCTGGCTTACTATTGCCAGTGACAGGGCTGCGATTCCCTCCGGTCGAGACCTAGACAAGTTAAATGCCGATTCTCGCTCTGCTTCTGCCACATGCATGATCAAAGTGCGGGTTAAAAGGCTTTTGTAATAATTGACCTTTCTTTTCCCCCTAACTTACCCTGGCCAATAGAAAGCCTACAATCATCAATATTTTAAAATTTACCTTTTATTTTGGTGAGAGTATCTTTTTCAAAGAAAAGAAAATAATTGTGAAAAAAATATTTGTTCTTATTTAGAAAATGGTAAATAGAAATATTTATTGTACATATTATATAATGAATTATACTAACTAAATATAGTAAAATTTGTGAATATTACGCAATAAAAACTATATGCTATCAGGGAAGGAGGAGAAAGAGTTGGGATGATTTTTTTTTTCTTTCAATTTCTTTGTTGAATGCAGGAGGGAGCTAGTAAATTCATTGGGTTTATATTGGGCTTCTCTATTTGACGAAGCAAATATAGGCTAAGTCACCTAGCCTACTTGTTTATTGGGCCTTGATAAGATATTTAGCCCAATTGTTGTTGGGTCTTGCTTTGTGGTATTTATATTTCTTGTATTCTTTCGCTCTGTATGAAACGACAAAAGCAATTAAACATGATAAGTCAATGCTAACGCCCAATGCACATTAACACTTCACTGACTTCAGTCTACAAAACCCTCATTTTTTAAGTTGCTGCTAGTAATTTTCTGGGAAAATTCTGTTGAAGCAAATAAGCAATTTTTTTTTATACATGAGAGACTCAATTAACCAAAGTAATATTGTTGATTACATGGTAAGAATAGCTCTCCCCTTCACAAAATTGAAAATAACCTTTGCGGCGGAAAGAACTCGAACTCAAAAACTCTCACTCTCTACATCTTCTACGAGAAATAAGAATAAAAATCAAACCACACATGATTCAGAGCAATTTAATTTATTGCAATTGTGTTTTTAGTGTGTAATTTATTTGAAAGTCAACAGTCATGAAATTCGAAGTCAATCAAACATCAATGGGAGAAAACAGAAAGCAGTAAAGGAGAAGCTTTTATAGTACAAATTATGATTATTTCTCGTGCATGTGTATAGTTATTTTGTTCTTCAGACTCAATTAACATCAAAGCATGAATGTCTGAGTGAGTAACTACAAATTAGAAATATCCCCTAGTCTGTTGGTTTTCTCTTCCTCCCAAGAATTGAGGCTCTTTGGAATCTAGGGCCACCCATTCGCCATTTCTTGAAGGCTGCCATGGAAGATTGAGCTGCCTCGTACACTAGCATTTCACAGCCACACTATGAAAATTACCATCTAAACATAAGGCATAACGAGAAGATAATATGATTAAACAAGCTGATGAATCTCACAATTGCTTTCTTCTTTAGATAAAAATGCCCAGAATTTGGAGGTTGCTGTAAATGCTGTAGTGTGTGCCTTGTACAAAACTTCTTTATACCGGATTCTAAAAGCGTAAGAGAGCAACAACCCAATGGTTTTATCGCACCTATGCATAATAATACCAAAAAAGTAAAAGGTCAGTAAAAACAAATTTGATGACTAAAGAAAGACAAGAATAGTAATATTTGCAAATTTAATATCAATGGTTATCCAATGCTTATTGTAGCAGTTAACACAAAAAGGACAGCAAAAGAATAACTTCATTGCATTACATTAAATCACAGAAACATGCTATATGAAATTTGATTACAGTACTTTTTACTGAAACAGTTGCTATAAAGGTATTAGTCCACCAGATTACCCATTGAACTAGACCAATTTAGTACACTTCATTTATAAACTTCAGAGGTTTTAGTTTTGACACAAAAAGAAACACCGTGCAGAATACTAATCAAGTATTATATTCCTCCAAAGCTTAACATTAGGAGCACCATATGGTTAGGAACCACAAAAGCAAATGCTCCAAGTCTGACTTTAAAAATCAAGAGAAAAGGTCAATTTGTTTATTTTCATATTTTGTTAAGAGGCATTTTCCACTTAGCTTCTCCATATAGTAAAGACCCAGACAAGTGCCTCTTGCGTGACAGATGGACCTCTTAAAAAATATACTTCCTAGGATCTGCTTCATAACTTCAACATGCATAGAGGTAAATACAATCTAAGACCCAGGTAGAAAGCTAAAACAACATGATTCAAAAAGGAGAAATGTCAAACCAATAACCACTATCTTTGATGCCAAGGACAATAAGGTCTTCAGTGGTTCTGGTTGGTAATAAATCAATCTTCTCATGCATGCTATGGCATAGAAGATTTCCTAAAGTTTTAGTCAATTGATAAGGTGTGTCGTTGTCAACTAGGCAATTAATGCATAAGAAGATATTCAAACATTTGCTTTCTAAGTTTTAGAAACTGTATTCATCTATGAAGCAAGTTCATTGCTTCCATTATAACCAAATTAAGAATAACAATAATGATAACAAACAGTGTCTGATAGTGAAGGGCAGGTGTCTTTGTTGTGTAATCCAACAGAATGCACCCAGAGATCATATAATGAGTATCACTTGCATAGTCAAATGCAAAGATATGGGGAAGAGACTTACAATGGTGCTAGCTTGCATCCAAATTCGTAAAAGTATGGACAGCGAGATTTAAGATCCACACATGCTGCATCAGCTTGGATTTCCAGCCTTGTTCTAGCAGTGAAAGAAGCCATTATGAGAAAGAAAAAAGAACTAAGAAAAAAATAAAACCTTGAATTACTTCTAACAGCCTATTGTTATGTTTTATGCATAAGCATTCTGCTGGAAGTTTTGTATAATACAACGTGATCCCTCATTAGAGAACTTGACAAGAATTTGCTAAAATACTAGGGCTTCTAGCCAGTCATCTACACATAACCACAAACGTGAAAGTTGTGATGCAAGTGAGTTACACCATGTCTGCTCCCCTCAACTAAGTATCCAGATCATTGTGCATCAATATGATTGAAACAAGAGTACAAAAATGCATCTTTCTCTTACTCAAATGCAAAACAGAAAATATCATTTAGAACTAGTGGGACAATTACTTCTGATTGAAACAGGCGGGAACATTCATTGATACAGATTGCCTCAAGTGTAACTCACGAGCAAGCCAGAAAGGTAGCTCCACCTTTGTACCTTGTTCAACCTAAGAACCACAATTTAACAACATATCAGAACACAAATTTATTTTTCACTCTCACTCCACGCCCAGAACTTACATAGCCTCTTTCAGTGCTTTCATCAATTTTCACTCCATTTACCGCCTTGTGGAATACAACTGGAAGAAACTGCAAGCAGGAGGAAGCACGAAAACAACAACAATGAGAAAATTTGAAATTTAAATACTAGAAGTTGAGAGATGAAGAACACAGTATTGACCTCTTCTTCCACAAGAATATCATCAATATCATAGTAATTTGCCATTCTTGATTCTCTCTTAATCCGTCTTGCCACTTATCTCAAAATTCCTGGACAGAGACAATATTTAGGTATTGCAAACTGTAAAGAATGTAAACAAAAGTTGTCCAGACTGCAAATTGAAGGGCGAAAATTTAATTATAGCGTTTGTATTGCAGCTGGAAACAAAGCAGAGGACAGTTTATACCAACAATGCTCACAATGAAAGCCGAGGGCTAAAATCCTACAGTAGAATCAAACACAGGCATCACCTAATTGTGTTCACTAGTCACAACGGAATGAAACACCTAATTGTGTTCACCTAATCAAACACAGGCTAAAATCCTACTGTAGAATCAAACACAGGCATCACCCAACTCACTGAGTCAAAAACAACACGGAAAGGAGCAAGATTTCGAGACCCATGTACAAGCAGCAGAGGCATGCACATTTAAGATTAAGGGGAAAAAAAAGAAGAAGAAATACCTATTATCTTGTTGAGCATATGAAATTAGAAGGAAGATGGCAGTTCTCGGCTTTTGTTCCCTTCTCTTTTGCTCTCCATTGATGCAAGTAATTTCGAAGGTTTAGAGCTTTCTCTGTAAGAGAGAGAGAGAGAACTTAAATTACAGAGACTTACGAGAGATTTTGGAGTTAGATAGAAAGAGAGATATGGAAAAGCGAGTCAGAGGGATGACGGGGAAGGAGCGGCTCATAGAACGGCTAGACAATAAGATGGGGGTGGTCCGACGGATGGACGAACTGAGAGAACGGCTAGGGCTAGATGAAAATCTTGGAGGATAAAGCGTTTCTGCAGACCTAAACGACATAGTTGCAGTTTAAATTTTTAATTTTTAATGTAAATTATTTTATAAATTAAATAATGATTATATATTTGCAGAATAATTTATTATAACATTAAATATTATAAATAAATTTACTGATATTTAATAGTCATTCTATCTATTATAATATTACTATAAGATACAAGTATAATAGTACTTTTGATATGTAATCCTAATTATAATTAAAAGTGGCAATTAATGCGTGTAGTAAATGATATTTATAATTATAAATACTTATAATTAGAACAATACTAAAAACATATAATTATTATGATATATAATTGGAATTGATCATTGTCACGACCCAAAACCGTGGGCCGAACCGGCACTAGGACCTAAGTAAGCTTAAGGCACCCGAGGCCCGTAGTAAGCCTAAACTATCACAACTCATCCCTATTATCATTTGACTATCGGAATAGTAAGCCCATATTATGACATTTTCATAAAACAATCAGAGTTATTAATTATAACACAGCATTAGTAATGCATACTATTTGCAGCTCGGGCCCACATCTATATAATAAAAATATTTTCTCATACAAATATTTATTTGTCATAATATGTTCAAACTATTTCTATTATACAGTCTCCCAAATAGTCATTTACACTCCACAATTTATTTATAATCACATGATAATTCTATTACAACCCAATATT
>CANUEX010012019.1:0-10652 GCA_948099535.1 Jatropha multifida
CAAGAGAGGATTCATCACCCTAGGTAAATTAGGGAAAATGTTCTAATTGTTCTCTACTAGTATTGATTATGAAATCCTTGCGCAAGGTGGAATGAAATTAGCAAATGAGATTTGGAATTTCATTCAACTGATCAATGGCTAAGGTTAAGAGAACTAACATGATTTAGTAAAGCAGACACACTCCATGCCTAATTGCTAAATCGAAACATTAATGATGAAGGGATATCAATTACACTGATAAATCATGCACTGAATGGTAAGTCAAACCACTTTGACTTTCTAGATATTTGGGTAGTCTTGACATATTGCTAGACAATGTACTTGACCTTCAAATATTAATTAGTTAATATTTGTTGCCAACATATTTGGAACCTAGAAGGTCACACACATAAGAATGGATATGGGAAAGTGAAAACGAGAAATCGAATCAAGTATGACTTGATTACAAATGAGTTTTATGGAGTTAAGGATAAAATGTAATTTATATTTGATTATAATTTTATCTAGATTTTTAAGTATTGACTTAATTAAATGTCTAAAATTTATTAAGATAAATTTTAGATTAAATAAATATAATATTTTAATTATGATTTATTTATTTAAATAGTTAAATAAATAAATATAATTGATTAAATTGAAAATTCCAATAATATATGTATTATGATTTATTTATTTAAATTGTTTAAAAAAATAAATTGGCACATATATATTTAGTTATAATTTATTTATTTAAAAGGTTTAAATAAATAATTATAATTAATTTATTTGTGACCTAGGGTTTTCCTATATAAGGTTTAATAAACAGTATAGGGTTTAGAATTTATGTTTATGGTTTAAGAAGAAAAGGGGTTTGGTTTAAAATGTGTGGTGGCTTTAATGAAGAGGGAATGGACTGATATGGGTAAAGGCCCAAGATTGAGAATTAAAGAGTGGGCTCAAGGTCCACGTTTTAAATGGGAAGACTTGCACTAGTTTGAAACGATCATTGAGAAGGTCATTTTGGTGATCGTTTCGAATTGACGATCCAAAACAGGTCAGTTTGAAAAAAAACGAAATATGACACCATTTTCACCATTTTGTTCATGCTTTTTCAGAAAGATAGATGAGAAAATAAATCACAAAAATCATAAGAAAACAAACACACTCATAATATTTCATAATATCCACAACAACCTAGGAAATATACAAAATGATTTTTTAGCAAAATATGGTCTAACAAATATGTACAAGGACCATGGCCTAGGTTTTATCTAAGCAAAAGGTAACTAAGAGTGTGAGGGACAGTGATATTTAGTCAAGAATGGGTAGGGACTCTAGGGCTTAACCCTTGGGAATCTATGAGTTGGTGCATGAGGACTAAGAGGCGATCAACCTTAGCTTCGACGCCCTCCAAACAGATGGTAGTGGCATCGTTGGAGCTGATTGAAGGATGAACGCCTTCAAGGACAATAGGAACAGTCCGCTCAATCTCCATTGGGAGGTCCTCTATAGGGTCCTCTTCTTCCTCTAAAGGTTCGGGTGGTTGACTGAATGTGCCATGCATGACCATCTCATCTTCTAATTCTTCTTCTTCGGTGGCTTCGTCGCTCTCTTCTTCATCTTCTAAAGTTTCAACAACCATATCACTCATTTCCTCACCGACACATGCTATGGGATCTCCTTCTAAGTCACCACTCTTAGCTAAAAAGTAAAAATATCCCTCATGTTTAGTGACTACTCTCATGTTAACAAGTGAGCTCATGGTGAATTTCTCCTTTTCAATATTTCCAAGTGGGCGTTCTGCATATCCATCATCAAACAAATCGAAACCCATGGCTATTCAGGTAACAATACCTCCAATAATTAAAGTGGAATGAGAGGCTTGGTGAAGTTTAACAAAGTGCCTACACAAAAACAATGCTACATCTATTCTAAGTCTGTTGTAAGCTGCCCATAAGAGAAAAAGCTCTTCTTTAGTGATCCTCCTTGCAAGTTGATGCCGTCCTAACAGAGTTTTGGACAAAAAGCGGTGAAGGATCATAAGGGGCTTGCTTCTTAAAGCATTGGTTGTGTAGAAGGTCGTAAAGGGTAAATTTTGTCTTGATAATAAAAGCCAAGCATTTCTCTCATTATATCCTATGGGTGGCTCTCTAAGTCCATCAACGGGGGTTCCTAAGAGGCGGTTTAGTGACTGAATGGTGGTGAGATATTGTGTGAAATTCATTTCAAAACCAATTTGGCCAAAGGCATCAGGGTACTCATGGTCATATTGAAATTTAAAAGTGGAAATGAACTCGAACGTTAACCTTCTATGAGTTCTACACCTAATTGAAAACAGAGTTCTCCAGCCCATTTTCTCCAAAATACCCATAAATTCATCCTTAATCCTAAGTCTTTCTAGGAGTGTCTCAGTAAAGTACCTAATGGGTAGAACGGGTCTCCTTGGACGATTAAGAGGAAATTCTCTTATTGGAAGTAGACTTGGATTTTGTAGTTGGGATGGCTAGTCCAGCGGGTTGGAGGTGCTTGTCGGGGGTGATTTGCGTCGGCGCTTGTAGACAAGCTTTGGAGAGGAGGCTTTTCGTGGTGGCATCGTGACTAAGGGTGATGGGATAAAGAGAAGGGAAAGAGGTGTTGCTTGGTTCTAAGGTTCTTCAAGATATTTGAAATTCGAGAAGACGAGTAACGTGCATGGCTTGTAAATAGGATGATTTTGCAAATAAAGTTTGTATAAATACCATGCAAAAAGAATTTTGAGAGATGAGTGGAGTGTTTAATATGAGGTTGCATCCTAGAACAGGTGTCTATTAACTAAAAAGCAAAATTTGACACCTTGCAGTTAAGTGAATAGAAAATGTACACCTGGAGAGCAGCTTTGTACAACTATTGCTGATTGTGGTGAGATGTCCTACGAGATGATCTGTTGGACGGTCCTTTCGTGTATGCAGTGCCCTTTCTCATGAAACCAATTTCTTCATGCTTGACATGTGTCCTCCACCTCATCAAATTCTTTTAATACCCTATGACATCAGTTTTAATCCCTGTCCACAAAATTCAAATCAAGTTACCGTTGTGAATATAATAAAATAAAGAAAATAATAAAAAATGAAATATGAAGTCCTAACTAATGGCTAAAAAGGAAAAGAAAAGAAAACGGAAAAAAAATAAGATAAAATAAAATATAGAAAATTCAAAATATAATACTACTAGTTCTAAATAGATATTGTAAAGCTTTATGGAAAAATACTAAATAAATGATAGCTACTTAAATTTTTTTTTTATGAATATTAGTTACATATATATATATATATATATATATATATATATATATATATATATATATATATTATATGTTATTATATATAAGCATTATGTATATATATTATTATTATTATATTATATATATTTTTTTATAATTGGGTTGCCTCCCAATAAACATTAATTTTTGGTCATTAGCTTGACCTCTCCCTCGGTGATTACTGGAGTGAATCAGTTAAGGAGAAATTTTTCTCCTTGTATTTCTTCTGGAATATAGTAGGGCTTTAATCTTTGCCCATTGACTTTGAAATTTCCAGTATCCTTGCTCCATACCTCAACGGCTCCATGAGGGGATACTCGTACCACTCGAAAAGGACCGGACCATCGGGATTTCAATTTGCCCAGGAAAAGTTGTAAACGTGAGTTGAACAACAGCACATGGTCTCCTTCTTTAAAAACTTTCCTCCGTATGTGCTTGTCATGCAAGGCTTTCGTCCTTTCTTTATAGACTTTTGCATTTTCGTACGAGTCCCGTCTCAATTCTTCCATTTTATTCAACTGTAGTAATCTTTTTCTGCCCGCTGCCTTCATGTCAAAATTCAAAGCTTTTATTGCCAAGTAGGCCTTGTGCTCTAGCTCGAAGGGTAAATGACATGGCTTCCCAAAAATAAGTCTAAAAGGCAACATTCCAATCGGAGTTTTATAGGCTATCCTGGAAGCCCAGAGAGCATCGTTTAGCTTTAAAGCCCAATCTTTTCTGGCAACATTTACCATCTTCTGCAAGATGCTCTTAATTTTCCGATTTGATATCTCCACTTGTCCACTGGTCTGTGGATGGTAAGGCGTTGCTACTCTATGCTTGACCCCATGTTTCTTCAAAAGTGTTTCAAATGACTAATTACAAAAATGGGTTCCTCCATCGCTGATGAGAACTCTCGGCACTCCATATCTGGTGAGTATAAATTTCTGCAAGAATTTCACTACCACTCCCGCGTCATTGGTTGGTGCGGCAACTGCTTCTACCTATTTAGAAACGTATTCGACTACTAATAGAATGTACTAGTTCGAGTGAGATATCGAGAATGGTCCCATGAAATCTATGCCCCATACATCAAATATTTCAACTTCCAAAATCCCACGTAGTGGCATTTCGTCTCTTCTGGACACGTTTCCCATGCTCTGGCATTTATCATAAGAAATTACAAAATTCTTTGCATCTTTTAAGAGCGTTGGCTAGAAAAATCCTGCTTGTAGTACTTTAGCAGCTGTCTTAGCCGTTCCAAAGTGTCCTCCAAAAGGCGAAGAATGACAGTGAAATAATATTGCTTGCACTTCCTCTTCCCGTATACACCTTCTTATTATTCCATCCCCACATCTCTTGTACAATGAGGGTTCTTCCCAAAAATAATTTCTTACCTCGGGAAAGAACTTCTTCTTTTGGCTGCAGCTCAGATCGGGCGAAATAATCCTGCACACAAGGTAATTAACAACATCAGCAAACCAAGGTACCTTGTTATTGTGCACAGCGAAAATTTATTCTCCTAGAAATGAGTCGTCGATTGGAAAATTCATGTTGTCACCAACGTCATCTTCTCGCTTGACTCTAGACAGATGATTAGCTACCACATTCTCTACTCCTTTCGTGTCTTTGATCTCGTAGTCAAATTGTTGTAGCAGTAGTACCCATCGAATCAATCTCGGCTTTGCATCCTTCTTAGCTATTAGGTATCTAATAGCTGCATGATCCGTGTAAATGGTCACTTTTGATCCAAACAAATAATCTTTGAACTTGTCCAATGCCCATACTACAGCTAGAAACTCCTTTTCGGTGGTTGTGTAATTCATCTATGCTCCATCAAGAGTTCTACTAGCATAGTAAATAACATATGGCTTTTTGTCTTTCCTTTGATCGAGTACGACTCCTACTGCATAATAATTTGCATCACACATAATCTCGAAAGGAAGACTCCAATCTGGTGGTTTAATAATCGGGGCTGATATCAAAGATTCTTTCAACCTGCAAAAAGATTCTAAACAATCCTTGTCAAAAATGAATTGAATATCTTTAACTAAAAGATTGCACAAGGGTTTAGAAATTTTGGAAAAATCTTTTATGAATCGTCGGTAAAATCCCGTGTGACCTAGAAAACTTCAAATCTCCTTTACTGAGGATGGTGGCAGCATTTTCTCGATGATTTCTACCTTTGCTTTATCAACCTCAATTCCTTTCTCAGAGACAATGTGTCCAAGAACTACTCCTTCTTGTATCATAAAGTGACACTTTTTCCAATTCAGGACAAGATTTACCTCTTCACAATGTTTTAAAACTTTTGATAGATTAGTCAAACAATTATCAAAAGAAGTTCCATATATTGAAAAATCGTCCATAAATACCTCCATGATTTCTTCAACAAAATTAGAAAAGATAGCGGTCATGCATCTTTGAAATGTAGCAGGTGCATTACAGAGTCCAAAGGGCATTCGTCTAAAAGCAAATGTGCCATATGGACAAGTAAATGTGGTCTTTTCCTGGTCTAATGGATGAATGTAAATTTGATAGAAACCAAAAAAACCATCAAGATAGCAAAAATATGAGTGACCGGCTAATCTCTCTAAGATTTTATCTATGTATGGCAAAGGGAAATGGTCTTTACGAATGGCGCTATTCAATTTCCTATTGTCAATCCACATACGCCATCCCCTAACTGTCCTAGTTGCTACAATTTCATCATTTTCATTTTTGACTGCAGTAATACCTCCTTTCTTAGGTACTACATGGATTGGACTAACCCATGGACTATTTGAGATAGGATATATTATGCCTACATCTAGCAACTTGGTTATTTCTTTCTTGACTACTTCCTTCATATTAGGATTCATTTTTCATTGAGGTTCAATTGAAGGTTTAAATCCCTCCTCCATTAGTATACTATGTGTGCAAATGGAAGGGTTTATGCCTTTCAAGTCATGTATATTGTATCCTAATATCTTTTTGTGTTTTCTCAGCAGATTCAGCAAAATATCCTCTTGATCATCATCTAATGTAGAATTTATAATTACAGGATATGTAGAGTTTTGGCCAAGAAATGCGTACCTTAATGCAGGAGGTAAGGGTTTGAGTTCTACCTGTGGCGCTTCCTCCTTTTCATCAGACTGATTTGGATTAGGTTGCTTTTCATCTTTGGTTTGGAAACTTCTTAGCATTGAGCTTTGTCTTTCTTCTTCCACTTATTGCATCTCCTTGATGTCTTTCAGATAGGAATTCAGTGAGTCGGTGTGTGTTTGCTTAATTAACTCTGTTACCACTTCATCTATCATATCGACTCGCATGCATTCAAAAATTTTGGCTAGTTTTTTTATCATTTCAAACAGATTAAAAATAATTTCTTCATCGCTGACTTTCAATGTAAGCTTTCCTTCTTTTACGTCAATCAATGCTTCGACTGTAGCTAAGAAGGGTCGACCTAGAATGATTGGAATGTGTATATCTTCGTCCATCTCCAGTACAACAAAGTCTACTGGAATATAAAACTTTCCAAGCTTAATTGGCACATCTTCAACTACTCCAACCGCATATTTGATTGATCGATCGGCGAGTTGCAAAATCACTCTGGTGGCTTCAGTTCTCTAATATTTAACTTCTCAAAAATAGACAAGGGCATAAGGGTCACACTTGCTCCAAGATCATATAGAGCTTTATCAATCTTCAATGCTCCTACTTCACATGGTATGGAAAAACCACCGGGATCATTCAACTTGGGTGGTAGTTTGTTCAAAATTACAACACTACAATCTTCAGTGAGTGCTATTGTTTCGCATTCTCCCAATTTCGTCTTCTTCGTTAATATCTCCTTCAAGAATTTCGCGTAAGATGGCATTTGAGTGACAACATCCGTGAAAGGGATATTGACATACAACTGTTTAAGCATTTTCAAAAATTTTCCAAATTACTTATCTAGGTTCACTTGCCTTAATCTTTGGGGAAATGAGATTGGAGGTTCAAAAGCTTTCATCCTCCTTTGTATATCTTCTTCCCTTAGTCTCTTTAGTTCTTCTTCTTTCTTTTTCTGTTCCTCTGTAGGTTCAGATTCTACTTCCAAGTTCATTGGTTCTTTCTCGGCTGGCCGTTCCTCTTGTTGTCTTAATTTCGATTCCTCTAAAGCTTTCCCGCTTCTTAGAGCTATTGCATTGCATTGCTCTTTTAGATTTGGAATTGGTTGACTCAGGAGCTTCCCATAAGCTTTACAATTCGAAGAGCTAGCTTGTTGCGCCATTTGATGCTCCATCATCTTTTGATGAGTTGTGAGTTGATCGACTTTCTCATTCAATTGCCTGATAAGTTCGTCTTGCGCATCAGCTCTTTGCTTTTGATTCTGAAGGAAACTTTCAAACATGGCTTCAAGATTGGATGTTGGATTTGGGTAAGGCTGTTGTTGTGGATTCTGAAAGGGTTGAGGATTTGGCTTTTGGAATCCAGGTGGTGGTGGTCTCGGATTGTTGTTCAAGGTAGGTCTAGGAGCTGGGTTTTGTTGGTTTGACCATGAAAAATTTAGATGGTTTCTCCACTCAGGTGTGTAGATATTGGAGAATGGGTTACCTCGGGGTCTAGGCTGGTAATTATTTTGAATATAACTGGCTTGTTCAAATGTATACTCAGTCGTTCCATACTGACACTCCATTCCTACATGACCAATATTTTCGCAAACTTCACATCCCATTGGCAGAGTTGCTACTGCATTCATATTCAAGTTGTCCAATTTCTTGGCAAGTGCATCAAATTTGGCGGTCAAAAGTGTTAATCCATCTATGTCTAGTAGTCCTGCTACCTTCTTCGTTCTACTTCTATCCTCGTTCCATCGGTAACTACTAGCTGCCATTTCTTCCAATAATCCATAAGCTTCAGAGATTCTTTTCTTTAAAAATGATCCGGCTGTAGCAGCATCTAGTGCACTTTAAGTAGTTGGTGTCGCTTCATCGTAGAATTGTTGCACTAAAACTAACTTCTCAAATCCATGATGCAGACACTGGCGTTGAAGATGTTCGAATCTCTCCCATGCCTCGTATAGTGTCTCGTCTTCCTTCATTCGAAAGTTAGAAATTTCTTTCCTCAATCTTGTAGTCTTACTAGGCAGAAAATATTTTTGAAGAAACGCGCAACTCAATTCATCCTAGTTGGTGAATGATCCGGTAGGCATAGAGTGTAACCAAAGTTTTGCTCTATCCCGCAATGAAAAAGGAAATAGCCTCAGTCGAATTGCTTCGTTTGAAGTGCCATTTATCTTCAGTGTATCACAAATTTCCAGAAATGTGGCGATGTGAACATTTGGATCTTCATCTGGTTGTCCTGCGAACTGCGATTGTTGCACCATAGAAATTAGAGATAGTTTGATCTCGAAATTGTTGGCTGCTATTGGCGGTCTCACAACAACTGGTTGTACTCCTTCGGGATTAGGAACGTTCAAATCCCACAAGGTTCTTTCTTCAGCCATCTCGTTCAGTTGTTCTCGATTTTCGATCTCGACCCTAACTTGGTTCAGTTCAGGAATCATCGGCTGGTCTGCTTGTTCGACTCTTCTAAAAATTGCATTCGCACTTCTACGTCTTCTTGATATAGGGCTACGCCTTCCTCTTTAATACCTTGGGTTCTCTTTTCTCAAAGCGTGGGCTGTCCTTTCAATTTCTAAATCAAGAGGTATTAAGTCTGCATTTCTTGATCTTAGCATAAAAGATTAGTCCACTATGCGTTTGAGGAAAAGATTTTTTTTTATTGAAAATTAAATTTTAATTAATTAAAAGAAATAATATTTAAATTAAAAAAGAAAAATAAAATAAAATAAGTATACCAGAATAATTAAAGAAAAGAAAAGAAAAAGGAAAATTAAATAAATAAATATTTGAAATATATTTTGAAAATTTAAATTAATAAATTAGACAAAAGAAATTAAAATAAAAGAAAAGGAAAAAAGCAAAATAAAATAAAGTAAAAAAAGGAAAATAGAAATAAAAATAGAAATTTAAAAATAATCAGATTAAAATAATAAAAATGGAAAAGAAAAAAATTAATTAGTTAATAGTTAAAAAAATGAAAAAGAAAAAAAATAAAATAAGAATTAAAAAGAAAACAAGAAATAAACGGAACAAATAAATAAAAAAAATAAAAAAAAATTTATTTTGAAAATAAGAGTACGTTAACGTAGAAGAAAAGAGGGAAAAAAATTTTTTTTTATTTAAAAAGAAAGGTTACGTTATGAAATAACCCATTAATTTATTTTTAAAAAAATTTTTATTTAAAATTTAATTGTAAATTTTCACCAATGAGAATTGACGAAAAATAATATTTTATGCCGCGAACCGAATCGAAAACCGAATTTAAATAGTTTAACTCAGTCGAAAAATCCTTAAATCAAACGGAAAATAGGTTAAATCATTGGGTTAGACCAAATCGGTTCAAATTGAACCGAAACCATTTAATTAAAATAAATAATAATAATAATAATAATAATAAACAAAAAAAACAAAAAAACAAAAAAAACAAAAAAAAAAACTCTCTCCTTCCCCGTTCCCTCTCTCTCTCGCGCGCGCAGCAAACTCCCCTTCCCATTCCCCTTCTCGTCTCCGGCCAACTGGCCATGGAATCCGGCGATCCAGCACCCAAACTTAAAGTGCTCGACGAGAGGAGGAAGATGATGGCTTTGGTTTGTGTAATCGGTGACTGAACTGGTGGAGATCGCGATTGGAACGCAGTGATGGCGAAGGAGTTTTTCGGCTATCTGAGCCGTTTTCGGCGACTCCAGACCATGAGGTGGTCATCGATCGACTCCCCTTGACCACGCGAACGTTTCCCCTCCATTAATTCCGGCAATGGAGCAAGGAGAACGAAACCACCATGAAAGACGGTGGTGCAGTCATTGTCAGGGCCTTTTCCGGCCAAATAAGGCACAAGCGGCACAAATTGATCACCGATTCTGAATCCCCATAAAATTTTGAACATTTTGATGTAAAGATCACCTAATTCTGGGCAAGTCCGATTTTTCGGCCACCATGCACGGCGGCGGTCGGGTGACCGGCCGGCGGCAGAGGCTGCGGTCCAGTGACCGGCCGGCGGCTGTCCGGCAAGACCTCTAAAAACGCAGAATGCTGCATTTCGAGCGCTGAACACGAATCCGAAGTCCGATTTTCAATCGGTATAATTTATGTTTCAGTTATTTAAATTCAGTATAAATTCGAAATAGGAAATTAATACTGTTAAATTAAATTGGCACAATTAAAATTAAGTGAATTACATGGAAATTAATTGCGAAATGAATTTCTAAATTCATTAGTGAAATTAGCCAATTTAAATGGATTACAAACAAAGGTGAAAAGGATTTATAAATTGGGAAAAATATAAAATTAAGACAGTTGAATTGTTAAAG
>CANUEX010012027.1:0-17325 GCA_948099535.1 Jatropha multifida
CTAATTAATTATCAAAAATTAACTAATTAACTACAATTATTCCTAAAATATTAAAATTCACCCAAACAATATATAATCCACAAATTAATCTACTAACCAAAATAATTAACTACTCAAACCATAAAATCATTCAACCAAATATTCTAAAATTAAGAAACTAATTAATCAAAAATTTAACCAAATAAATTCTGAAAATTATAAAATTAATACCCAATAATATAAAAATCCCAATGATCCTTGAATCAAAGGAGGAGGAGACGATGGCCGGTAGCAAGCTAGGCTTGCTGTGGTTGCCGGAAAGGTGGCCGGCAGGAGGAGAGGAGCAGCTGGGTCTGGTTCGCGCGTTAAAGGAAGGAGTTGTTGGAGCTGGGTTGTGCGATGGAGGAGCTGGCCGGGAGGAGGAGGTGCGGCTAGAGTTGGCTACTGCGGTGGCTGGCGTTGTGCAAAGAGGGAGAGACAGAGAGAGGCAGGGAGAGGAGAGAGAAAGAGAAACTGAGAGAGAGAGCTGGAGCGGTGCCGGCGTTGCTCCTGGACTGGTGGCCGGCGCTGCTCCTAGACTGGTGGCCAATGCTGCTCCTGGAGAGGCAATGAGGGGGTGGTGTGGCAGAGAAAGAGAGAGAGAGAGGGAGAGGCTGTGTTTTTGTGCAAACACAATGAAGAAGAAGAAGCAAATAAAAAGAAAGAAAAGGAAAGAAAGAAAAAGAAAAAAAAAAAGTTAAAATTATTAATAAAAACAAATTGTTCGTCGATAACTTGTTGGGGAGAAAAAAATAGTAACACACAGTATTTTTTAAAAATATCTTATTCGGGTCTAATTTTAATTAATTCGGTCCAATAAAAAAATTGGTTCGATTTTTATTCAATTAACGGTTACTCGATTAATTTTAGGGCGAACCAAAATGGTTTTCGGTCCCGATAATATTACGTGACGTAATATTATTGGCTAATAATTAATGATTAAATTTAAATGAGAATTGTTTTGAAATAAAAATTTCGGGGTATTACAAGTGCTTAGGTTTGATTTAAGGCTTTTGGTGAATCTAAGGTGCTCAGGTAAGGTTTTGAGGCTTTCTGATAGTTTGAGGGTGCTCAAGTCAGGTTTTGAGGCTTTTTGTGGTGTAAGGTGCTTTGGTCAAATTTTGAGGCTTTGGTAGAATTGGAAGCAATTCATGAGCCAAGATTTGAGGGCATGACTCTAGCATTGCTCCCAATTTGGGGAATTAGAAGTGCTTAGGTCTAATTTAAGGCTTTTGGTGAATCTGAGGTGCTCAGGTAAAGTTTTGAGGCTTTCAGGTAGTTTGAGGGCGCTTAGGTCAGATTTTGAGGCTTTCTGTGGTGTAAGGTGCTTAGGTAAGGTTTTGAGGCTTTAGTAAAGTTGGAAGCAATGCACAAGCTAAGATTTGAGGGCATGACTTGGGCATTGCCCCCAGTTTAGGAAAGTAGAAGTGCTTAGGTTTGATTTAAGGCTTTTAGTGAATCTGATGTGCTCAGGTCTAGTTTTGAGACTTTTGTAATAAGTTGGGTGTATTTCCTCCAGTAGGATTTAGTGTTTAAGTTTACCACTAGATTGGTGTTTGGTTACCACTGGATTGGTGTATAGGATACCACTATCTAGGTGTTTAGGTTTACCACTATTTGGTGTTTGGTTACCATTGGATTGGTCTGTTTGTTTAGTCTCTTAGTCCATAACGTGTAATGTGTGTACATGAATGTTATGCCAAAATGGTTTCATGATGTAGGGTGCATATAATCCTAGGGATCGGATCTAGGGGCATTACATGGTTTTGGTGGATTGGTTTGAGGGTCCCATCCGCTTAGAGTTGGTATATACCTCATCATTTTACCATATTATATCAAATGGAACGATTGGTACTCCAAACCCATTACCATACCGTAAGGAACGGAGGTGTGCAAGATGAGTGAGCAGCCTTCTTGACCCTGGACAGCTCTAAGGAAGATCACCCCAAAGTGATAATGGCAACTCGGTTTCCTTAATTCTAATGATGGGAAAGGATCCCAAATGATGCATTTGTATGTATGCAAGGTGATTTTCAATGAAACCCAAAATGGAGATCTAAAACCTACTCAATAGTCCTCTTACTACATTTTTAGTTTGAAAAATGTTTTAAAGGTCCCGAATGGAGTCGCCAACCTGTGAGCCTCCTCCTAGGCAGCGTGGGAAAGACCCGTAGTGGTGGAGTCTAACTGGACAATCCCATTGGTCAGTTTGTCATGGAAGAAAATTGGAAAATGTCCAAGACTGGTTGAAACTCTGCTATAGTCCTCTCCCAGTTCGTTTTATTTTGGGTTAGCCTTGTATTCGACTAGTTAGGCTGTTTAATTGATCTGATTATCAATTTTACCAATTTTAAGGCTCTGTTTAGCGCTTAAGTGATGTTTGTTTTAGCTCTTTGGAGCACTTTATGTGGTGTGTTAGAGTTGCCACCTTACTTTTTTTTTGTTTTCGAGGAAAATATAAGGTAAAAACCCCGTGTCTGACTCCTTAAATATGTGCCACAATGGATAAAAGCACTAGCCTCTAATCATTGCATTTGGGGAATAGGTTTTTGGTTCCTTTCCGTGGATTGACAGTTTGGGTTCAAGTTTGAAAATCAAAATTATTGTTTCGCATGAATGCCATATTATCAATGCATGGACATACTCATAATGTATGTCAATATTAGGAATATAGTGCATTAAAAGTAAGCAAATATAAGGGTGTGTGTTTTAGAGGGGAGCTCGACTCTAGCCTCATTATTGAGGAGTTCTAGATTGTACAACACATTTTCCTAAGTCCCGATCGATTAGTTGGGTCGGGCCCGCTACCTAGGCTGAAATCCATAAGTATATCTTCGTACCTCGTTTGTATGAGGATCAGGGTGCACGAAGTTCTACCACCGATCAGGGTGGTAGGGCTTTGAAGGTGACACTCTTAGAGTGCGCTTACTGGTTTGTCGGCTGATTCCAAGCTTAGTTTTGAAAATTAGTTTTTCTAATTTTTCTGGTTGGACTAGGCTTAGTTTGTTGAACAGACCGAGCGTAAAGCGTGCATAGTGTCGATTGAACCAGGCTTGACAGTTGATAAGGTGTTGGATGGACCGGGCTTAATTGACAAAGTCTGAGTTGAGTAATTATACCTGCGTGATGCGGCCTGAACGCAGCTCCATGGTGTGTTTGTTGACTAAAAAGGTTGAGTCTTCCTCCGAATATAAGCTAAGGTAGGGTGTGAGGACCCATATGTTAGTCTTATATAATATTGTCAAATGACGAATTATTAATCAATCGCTAGATTTGATTAATAATTAATCACCTAAATAGTAGCTTTGGCCTAAGGAAGGTCAAAGTGTAAGTGAAAGTCGAAAGGATCGAGAGCTGATTCGGGCCTTAAACTCAACTATGGAAGATGAGCAAAGTCAAACTCTTTGGTGTTAGAACCGTATAAGAGAGAATGAGAGTCGTTGATGCTTGAGAAGCATTCAATCAAACAACAAGAGGTGTGTTTGAATGAGGGGCAATGTGCCTTTTATAGGCAAAGGGGGTGGTTGAGCCAACTTGGTTGGTGCCGACCACCCCTAAAACAGTGCCGGAGTTCTTCTTTTCGGTGTCGGTGGAAGGTCCCAGCAACTACCTTGTCAGCGCCGCCGTTGAGGTGATCGGTGTCGCCTCCAGGGTTGGCGGCACTAATCCTGGCACATGACCAGGATGCCCTTTGCCTTTGGTTTTAGGGTTTCTTGGCTTCAAGGCTCAAACGATGTCTGATCGAGCTGATTCTCACGCTGTTGGAATCGTACCAAAATTTCCTAGAGCTTGGCTGAAATCATGGTGAACAATTTGACATTTTGATTGTTTTCTTCAAAATAGAGAATGGCAGTTGGATCAAAATAATAAGAGTAGGCAGTTAATCTTCATTCTTTAGCGTCTCAAAAAATATTCTTTAGTGCCTAAAAAAAGTATTAAGAGAGCCCACACACAATAAAAGCTCTTGGACTTAAGATGAGTGAACTCTTGAGAATATAGGCTCTATAATTTTGAAATAAGTTTGAGAAACATCAAACATCACATACCCAAACATAAAAGATGACCCCAAAAATGAAAAATGGTCTTATAATTTTTTCTTTGAATTCCCTTTTCTAGTCATCTTCACTCATGGTCTTTTTCTCATTTTCACCCTCTATACAGTGACAACTTACAAAGATTCTTGGTTTGGATTTGAGGAAGAAATCTGTGAGGATTTGGGGAAGTGGGTGTGGGTATAGTTGAAAGAAAAACGAGTGTTTAATATTTTTTTATGAAAGGGAGAGAGAATGGGGAGTCAGTGTTAGAGAGGAAGAGTTCTACCCATTTGTGAGAGCTACACAAAAGAGGATATAAATATTAAATGAAGAAATATTCAGTTTATTTTATACTTTCATTGACTTAAAAAACAACATCATTTCTTTTAAATTTATCTGTAAATATTATTATTTGTTAATTTGTTTCTTTAATTGACAATAAAACGATACAATGTCTGAATATAAAGAGGGAAGGTGCTACCATGCCATTAAATGTAGTGATAATTTGGTCATTACCCTTTAGACAATTATATCTTTGAAAAATTATTGATTTAGATTTGTGTAAGGGTGTATAGGTATAGTTGAGGATTTGGGAAAAGGTGTGGGTACATTAAATAAAGAGAGATATTTGGTGTTTTTTCAGAGGGAAGAGAGGGTGAAGATTGAGTGTGAGAGAAGAAGAGTTCTACTCATTTGTGAAAGAAAAGCAAAGGAGGACATAAACATTATATATAGAAATATTGACTTTATTTTATACACTTCTTAACTTCAAAAATAACATTATTCTTTTTAAAACATTTTCTTAAGTTTATCTTTAAACATTGTTTTTACTCTGAGTCCCTTTTCTTTTACCATAGGGTAGGGGGCAACTTTTATTTGAAACTATAGAAACAAAAAGGCTACTTATTATGCGATAGGAGATTGCTTGTGGACCCAAGCTCTATAGGAAAAAAATAGCATAGGTATCGTTGCGGCTACTCTTTTGCGTTAGGAGTTATGTTATTGTCCTTTGGTTTAGTTTTTATTTGATTTAGGAGTGGAAAGGCAAATCTTTATGAGATGAACGTATCTATATCTCTCCTTTCTTTGGTTATGGACAATTGTTAATTTATTTCTTTAATTGACATTATACTGTTTAATCCAAATTTTCAAACTGGATGAAAAATCAATTCAACTTATGTGGTTCAAATTTCGGATTATTTGGTTTGGTTCGGTAGAATATAAGCATATATTTCGGGTTTCAATAATTGGGTTGATTGTATGCAGCAAATCTTGAATAGGCAGACAAAATCAAAACTTTAAACGTTTTTTAAACCTAAAATTAAGCCTGTATATTTATTAGTTTTTTTTTAGGTTTGTTCACATCTTCAGTTCATGTATTCATGTAAACTCGAGTTTCTTCTTCTCCTACCCTACAGTCCAATTCAAGCAATTTCCCTATAGCTGCTATTCTCTCTCTTATATGGCCAATCTTATTCCAAACTAATAAACTCTAATCCTATAGGCTACTGCTACAAGTACAAACAAACAATTGTTATTTCTTTAGTTTTTTTCTTATGCTTTGATTATTTGTTTTTTGCTTTTATTTTGTTATTTATTTTTCTTAATTCAATAATTTGACTTCTCCTACAGTTCCATTATTTGTTTTGTTTTGTTTCATGTTCTTACTCTGCCTTTGATAAGAATAAAACCAACAAATATAATATATGTATTACACGAATAAGATTGCATGCAAATATAATGAACATAAGATAGACACGTCAAACATTATTATCTTTGCAACCGATTGATGGAAATGAAAATGTGGATATCTTAGGTAGTTAGATATTTGATCAAGATTTTATAAGAGAGAAATTAACTCGAATGATTATTATTGATGAATTTTCGGTGGAAGGTCAAGGGTTTAAAGAGCTCATGGCTAGTGCCTAACCTATATTTATCATTCCATTTAGACAAACAGTCACTCGATATTATTATCAGTTACACTTGAATGAAAAATTGAAATTAAAATTGAAAAATTATTCTAGAAAATTGTGTCAGAGTTTGTCTAATGTAATATCCTGATTTTTTTAAATCGAGAATGTTTAAATTTATTTAAGTGTTGACATTGTTATTGAATATTTGACAAAACATAAGACCTACAAATGCTTATTTTTTCTTATTACTAATTAGTAGTATTTAATTGTTAAAAATAAAATTTGTATTTAATACAAATATATGGAAGGAAAAAGAAATAAAGCAAAAGGGGAAAGAAAAAATGACAGAGAGCAAAAAGAGCAAAGAATAAGAAAATGAAAAGAAAAAAAAAAAAGAAAAGAAAAGGAGACTCAGCGTCTCTCTTTCTCTCCCCGATAACCAGCGCCTGCCTCCCCTCTACTCCTTTCAATCTCGGATTACCAGCCATTAAACCTGCTAAACATATGCGCAAACGTGATCTATTCGATGATGCGAGCTTGAAAATAGCCTTAGATCAGGCCATGATGGCCTCGTTAGAGAGAAAACGAAGCAAAAATGCTTCATTTGCTGTGGCAGTCGAGTTACTGTCGACTCCCATTAATTTCGGCGACTCCAGCAATTAATGAGAGATAGATTGACTCTCCTTGGTGCTATGAGCGATTCCCCTTAAGAAATTCAAGATTCAACTGAAGTTTTGAGGAACCACCATGAACGGCAGCAAGAAGTGATTGTCGAGCTTGATCCGGTCAATTAGAGGACCGATCTCGCTAAACTACCACTGGAAATGAAACTTATGGTGAAATTCGAGTCTAGAAATGTAAGAGTCACTCAAATCCGACTCAAATCCGACTAATGTCGATTTTCTAGCCACCGTCCACCGCGACGCCAGTACCAGTCCTGTGACCGGCTGGTAGATCTCCTTGGAGACCTCAACTGATAGAATAATCGACTCTTTGTACTGAATCGAATCTAAAGTCGAAATTATGATCGGTATACTTTAAGATTTAAGATTCAGTATGTTAACTCGATGTAAGTTCAAAATTAGAAATTATTGTCATTGATCAACTTAGTTTTGATTAAAAAGATTAAGTTAATTGTGTGGAATTGATAATATGGTTAATTATCTGTGGAATCAGTAATTATAAGAATTAGCAAACTAAGTGAGAATTTGTTAACAATATGAATTTGAAATTAAGACAGTTTAAGTCTATTAACGAGTTAATAAAAATAGAATAAATATTGATATGGATAATTTGTGAAGTATCGTAAATAGTGGATGGAAAGCGCCTAATCGATGGACTGAATGATTATTGTAGTATATGTGAAATTCAAATAGATTAGATTATAAATATTATGTTGCTGAATTTTTAAACAGAAAAAGGAAGGTTTATTTAGGAATTAAATTTATCATATAAAATAACAAATTGTATTATTAAATAAGAAAGTAAATTGATAAAAAAACAAATTAGTTAAGTAAATACAAAATTTGATTTGTATTTGATTGAACTTAAAAGTATTTGAAAATGGAAATTGATATTTTGAGAATAAGCAAAGTAAAGAAATTTAAAGATTTTTATGCAAAATTTTATTATATTTATTTAGTAAAATAAATAAGTACATGTAAATATATACATTTGATTTTAGTAAATAAGATAAATACTTATTTTACATGGAATCTAAAAAGTTAATTGCTAAATTGGTTGGAAAAATAAAATATAATTTTTAAAAGAAAATCAAGTTTAGATAAATGGGTTTAAGCAAATCTAATGATTCCTTTTAGTTATTAAAATAAATAAATAAATTTAAATATGTGCTAAGCAAATATGGATTTTAAAGTTATAAATAAATTTATGAAAGATGTAATTGATTAGTTTGTTTAAAAATAGCTTAGGACATTTGATGAATAGAGAATGTAAACATAAATTATGAAAAAGAATAGTAAGAGTTTAAGTATTAATAGAGAGCTGAAAACAAAGAACTAAAATGAAATATGTAAATTTGATCATAGGTCGAAGATTTTCGGGAAATTGATTTGAAAGTATAATTGATCAGAGGAAAATAAACTCTCGCTATCGAGGTGAGTTATCATATTTAACCCTTTCTTTGTGTGTGTTGACCTTGTTTAAAATTTTAAACCATGTTATTAAAATGTTTGAAGGGATTTGTTCAATTTCCTGTTATCACTGACTTTGACCTGTTGAAATTTTGATGTGAAATTGTGATATGAAATTGTGAATTTGAGAATTTCACTGATCATTGTGTTTGATTTTGATTAAGCTATGCTATTTGTTTGGACTAAATGACAAATCCAACCTTGATGGGTGTTATACGATCAAGCTATGTGCACATAGATGAAAGTCAACACAATTAAAAGGAAAAGTTACTACTGTGAAAATTGTGAAATGTGAGATAGTACTAAAATATACATAGCAATATGTTTTCTTCAATATTGTCTAAGTGAAAATAGTTATTTTGCAAAAATTGTGATTTTGCAAAATATTGTCATATAGCCAAATTATCTGAGTGAAGTGAGCTAACACTGAAATGTGCATAACAGTGTGTTTTCTTCAGTGTTGTCTAAGTGTTTATCTGTTATTTGATTGTTATACCATGATGATAATAAATTATTCGATTGATATGAATTATATTTATAAGAACGTAAATCTGTTAATAAGTTATAATGGTATTATTATATTGTATTGATTTAACTAGTGTACTTTGATATGCTTTTTAATAATTATGCTACCGAAAAGCGGCGCTATATCCTCACTGTATTGACATCTCATCAAAGTATCTAAGTTTTAGATAGAAGTGAGCAAGATTTATCAACTTCTTGGGTTCTTTTTTCAATAAGAAGCAAGAGAACAATGTGAATAAGTGTTGAAATTTATGAGTAATTTATGTATTGAATGGATAGCTCTAGTTACTCCATAGATACTTTGTAATAGATATTAGTTGAGGATGAATGTAAAGATCAATGTTGAAAGAATTTTATGAGGAGAATTTGATTCATTTGATATAAGTTCAAGAGTATGATTCAAGAAAAAAAAAATCTCAGAGAATTAGTTAAACAAAAGTGAAGTCTCACTAGCCCACCTAAGTGTATAATAATGAGCAAACAACTTATTAAAAATAAAATTGATTCAGATGTGGCTTCTATGTGGCACCAAGTGGCGTTAAGTTTACATAGACCCTAAGACCATCATATCTCTATTTATGGGGGGTGACAGAGGTGATATCGAAGCGAAGGTTATTAGAAACATTAAAGTATTAGTCTATAAGTATAAGGCTCTAAAAAAACTACGGAGCATAGGATTATTTTGTTGTGTTATGCCTCCCTTGTTATTTAGATCTGCGTTAAATTGTGTAATAGCTAAGAAATTCCTTTCTGTTTATAGGTCAAGCAAAGGTTTGTAGTAATATCCTTTATATTATGGAAAAAGAATTATCCTATAAATATTTAGCAAATTAGGTTATATGTCATATTTTTATAGTATTTTTAGTTTAATTTTTATTAGAAATTTTAGTATTTTTTATTGCTTTGATTAGTTTTTATTTAGATTTATTTATGTTTTTAATTAAGTTTTCTTGATTCTTGAAAAGCTTAATTTAAAGGGTTTATAGTAGGAAAATAGCCAAAATTTACATCAAAGAAGGTTGGAGCTGAAAAATTAGAGTTAAAAACGCAACATAGCCAAGTTAGTAAAGTACACGGCTTAGGGCCACGACTGTGTTACCAAGAAAGATGAAAATTCAAGTGGGTCGAATTTAACTATTTAGCCTGTGTAGATTTGAAGTTTGGGCATGGCTTGTGCATGAGACTACATGAAAATAATCAGAGGGCCCACCTTATCTGTATTTTAGCCCTATTTAATTAAAGAAGACTCCTAATTGGAAAGAAAAACAACACAAAATCAGTTTCTACTCAACTAATATTTCTTCCTAATCAGGCCAGCTAATTTCCTGCTCGGATTTGAAGACACCATACGAAATCTATATAAAGAGAGATCACTGCAACAATTAAAATCGTCGAATCTTGGATTTTAGATCTTTGTTCTACTTTTTTCTTATTTTTCTTTCTTTTAAGACTTTGAGCATTCAAGTTTGTGTAAAGAATCAAGGAAGTCGTCCATGTTATTTGTTGACTAGTTTTTCTCTCTAAAATCTTATTCTTGTTTTTATTTTTTTTATTATTCATATTGATTATGGAATTATTTTCAAGTTCAATTGAGTTTTATTTAATTACTATGTCGAATAAAACTCTCATACTAGGGATATGATGTAGGTTAATTTCTATTCCAATTTATGATACTAGATTTGGTTTTCCTTGTTTAAAACATAATTTTTATTATTCAACTTAATGCTTCAGGTAGAGTTTCTCCGCTGGATTGATTTATTTCATTACTCACTGTCCAAAGAAAGGTTTTTGATATGAAAAAGGTAATAAATTACATAAAAATAATAACTTGATATAGAAGCTATATGGTTTGACTCATGCGGGGATTTCACAAGCTAACGACCTTAGGTTATGAATTCTTAAACAAACCATAAAACTTATTGATTTAATTCATGTTTGGTTGTGCCATTGGGAGATAGGTAATTGACGGAGTTAAAATAACTAACAATACATCGGAAGAGCTTGTTAGTGACTTTAGAGTTCTTTCCCCTACTCAAACAACTAAAATTGATTATCAAACTAACAAAATAAATTGGATAGAATTAATGAAGTCAAAATCCCTAGTAGCTTTTAATCCTAGATATTCTTTTCAACAATATTCTTGGTTGAATTCTTTTCCATTGCTTTATTTTATTTTTATTATTATTCTTCTTATTGTCATTTAAATAATAATAGGTTAAGATAATTTTGGTACTTGGTATACAATCTTTGTGGGACGATAGCTACTCACTCTTTATTACTTGTTTGCAATTTCATATACTTGCGAAAAAGCCTGTCAAGTTTTTGACGCGGTTGTCAGAGATTGACATTACCAATATCAATTCTAATTACCCTATTGTTAATTTAGACATTTATTTTACTGTTATTTTAATTTTTCTTTCTAAAAAATTTTAGGTGTTTATGCAAAGACGATCTCATAACATTGAACCTTCAATTTGTGATCCAAAAATTGAAAGAACTTGCCTAAAAAATAATGCTGCGAGAAGGAATCGAGAGCTTGAACAAAGAAGGAAAGCAAACATGGCTCAAATAGAGAATGAACTACGTGATTTATTAGAGCTAGAGGAACATGAGATATTGCAACATCAGCTCGAACAAAATATCCAAAGGCCTCAACCTCTTGTTTACAATTTGCGTGATTACACAACTCCTTCTCTTAATGAGACCACTTCAAGTATCACAAGGCCTAGGGTGGAAGCTAACAATTTTGAGATCAAACCTGTAATTATCCAATTGCTTTCCACCTCAATTCAGTATGGAGGTTTGCCTAGTGAAGATCCTAATGCCCATATCATAAATTTCTTGTAGATTTGCGATATACTCAAACAAAATGAAGTTTCTGAGGATGCCATAAAATTGAGACTGTTTCCTTTCACTTTGAGAGATAAAGCACGTGCTTGGTTACAATCATGCCCTATAAGAAGTTTCACTACATGGGAAGAACTAGCTCAAAAATTTTTGGTGAAATTCTCTCCATCTTCAAAGACCACAAAGCTTCGCAATGAAATAATGACTTTTTCCACCATGATCAATAGAGTTTGTATGAGGCTTGGGAGAGATTTAAGGACCTATTGAGGAATTGCCCACATCATACTTTACCCAAGTGGTTACATGTGCAAACTTTTTATAATGCATTATCTTCTAACATAAAGATTACTTTTGATACAGCTGATGGTGGATCTTTTGAAAGAAAGGGAATTGACAAGGCACATGATTTAATAGAAGAGATCGCGAGCAATAGCCATTACAAAATACCTCTAGAAGGAAGAGGACAGTAGGAGTCTATGAAATTGATGCCATAACTGCACTCAATGCTAAGGTAGACAACATTATAAGGAAGTTGGATTTGTTGACTACTAACTCTGTGAATTCTATTGTGCAAGCATATGACAGGTGTAATGGGCAACACGGAATCAGGGAGCGCATGTTGGGTACTCTAAATCCTCAAAATTTAGAGCAAGTTAATTATGTGATAAATCAAGGAAGGAAAAATTATCCATATTCTAACTATTATAATAACAGGTTGAGGAATCATCCTAATCTTTTTTATGGGAATCCAGACAATGCCTTGAATGCACCACTAGGTTTCCCTCCTTAAGAAAAGAAGGTTCATGATGATCTACTTACTACTCTATCTAAATCCCATATGGAATTCATAATAAAACTCGGGAGAATCATAAAGTCCAACAAGCTACGATAAGAAACTTGGAGATTCAATTTGGACAATTTGTGAGCATGATGGCCTTAAGACCTCAAGGTACATTACCTAGTAATACTGAGAAAAATTCCAAAGAATAGGTACAGGCTATCACTTTGAGGAGTTACAAAGAATTGGAGGATCCACTTAGGAACGAGGAAGAAAAGAAAGAACAAAAAAAGGTCCCAATCATTGATCTTGAAGAGAAAGAGGAAGTACAACCATATGTTCCACCTGTTCCTTTTCCACAAAGGCTCAAGCAATCAAAGGACGATAAAAGCTTCCTCAAATTTCTTGATGTGTTCAAAATGCTTTAATTAAACATCCCTTTCGCTGAGGCTCTTGCTCAAATTTCTAGTTATAAGAAATTCTTAAAGGAGATCCTAAGCAAGAAAAGGAAGAATGATGATGAAGAAATGGTAATGTTAACAGAGGAGTGTAGTGCAATCATTCAAAACAAATTGCCTCCTAAGTTAAAAGTTTTAGGAAGTTTTTCTATTCCTTGTAATATTGGAAATCGTAGTTTTGAAAAAGCTTTAGTTGATTTAGGTGCAAGAATTAATCTTATGTCTTATGAAGTTTTCAAGATTCTAGGGATAGAAGAACTAAAACAAACAAGGATGTCTCTACAATTGACAGATCGATTAATCAAATATCTAAGGGGAATTGTAAAGATGTGCTCATCAAGGTAGGTAAGTTTATCTTTCCTATTGATTTTATTATCCTTGACATTGATGAAGATAGAGAAGGATCCCTCATCCTTGAAAGACCTTTTCTTGCAACTATGAGAGCTTTGATTAACGTTTATGAAGGTAAGCTTACTTTAATGATAGGTTAAGAGGAAGTTATTTTTTATGTTCTTAAATCTTATAAGCTTCCTATTGACTCTAGTGATTGCTTTAGAATTTATGTTGTTGATGATTGTGTGAAAGACACATTGCATGTTAATGATAAATTAACCATTGTTAAAGGTGATATTGACATTAATGTTCAAAGCATAAAAAGTGAGGCATAAAAAGTGAGGAAGAGAGTGAACTACAAAAGCAAGAACTAAAAGAACTTCCATCTCATTTAAAGTATGCATTCTTAGGTGAGAACGATTCTTTTCCCGTTATTATTTCCTCTCACTTATCCCTTGATAAAGAGAAAAGGGTTTTGTAGGTTCTAGGAAAGCATAAAAAGGCTTTAGGATGATCAATTTCAGATTTAAAAGGGATCAATCCAAGTGTGTGCATGCACAAGATTTTGATCGAAGAGGACTACAAGCCTACAATTGAGCATTAAAGGAGATTAAATCAAAACATGAAGGAAGTAGTTAAAGTGGAAATCATAAAGCTTTTAGATGCTAACATTATCTATCCAATCTCAGATAGTAGTTGGGTAATCCCTGTTCAAGTTGTTCCCAAGAAAGGAGGTATGACAGTTATTTCTAATAATAATAATAAGTTAATTCCTACTAGAACTATCACAGGTTGGCATGTGGATATTGATTATTGAAAGTTAAACAAGGGAGCATGCAAGGATCACTTTCCTTTACCTTTTATTAATCAAATGCTCGATAGACTTGCAAGTTATCCTTACTATTACTTTCTAGATGGCTATTCAAGGTATTTCCAAATACCCATAGCTCCCAAGGATCAAGAAAAAACCACTTTTACTTGCCCTTAAGGTACTTTTGCTTATAGGAAAATGACATTTGGGTTGTGTTATTTACCTGCGACTTTTCAAAATTGTATGATGTCCATATTTTTTTAACATGGTTGAAAAATTCATCGAAGTCTTTATGGATAACTTTTCTATGTTTGGCTTTTCTTTTGATTCTTGTCTTCATAACCTTTCTCTAGGAATGCAGTAATGTGAGGACACTAGCCTTATTTTGAATTGGGAAAAATGTCACTTTATGCTCAGTGAAGGTATTGTTTTAAGGCATAGAACTAAAAAAAAAGAGATTGAAGTGGACAAGGCCAAGATAGAGGTAATTGAAAAGCTACCCCCCTCCAAATTCAGTAAAGGGAATGAGAATTTTTCTTGCTCATGCATGTTTCTATAGGAGATTTATTAAAGACTTCTCAAAGATCACAAAACCTCTTTGTAATTTATTCGTTAAAGATGTTCCTTTTAATTTTAACAAAGAATGTTTGAATGCTTTTAATAGGTTAAAGAAGGAATTGATTTCAACTCCTATAATTGCCACATTGGATTAGAGCCTACCTTTTAAACTCATGTGTGATGCTAGTGATCATGCTACAGGAGCTGTTCTTGGGCAAAGAAAAGAAAAGAAGTTGCATATAATTTATTATGCTAATCTTACATTAAATGATGCACAACTTAATTATGCCAGCATTAAAAAAAGCTCATTGCTATTAGTTTTGCTTTTGATAAATTCAGAGCATATTTGATTGGAGCTAAAAAATAGTCTATATTTGTAACACCTACCGCCCAATCCCGGAGGATTAGACGACGAAAGCCACATTCGGTGCCGAAGCACCGTCTTATCCTACTTAATACCTCTAGATCGTATATTAGAAGTGGCTAAGCTTTTATAAGGAGGCAAGTAACTTTTTTTTTTAAAACAAGGTTTAAGGAAAATTCCTACGAAAAATTCGCAAGAATTTCCCCTAAAAATTCAACTTGTCACACGGAGAAAACAAATACACTTCCAATATAAATTCTCCTCCAACCCCAAAACTCCAATCAGTGCAAAAATCATGCAGCACTTCTATATGGTTGTATCAATTCACTTATGTACTATAATTTTTATTCACCATTCATTCCAAGAAATATTTACCAACATTCATACACCATAAATATAACAAGATAGTAATACTTAAATAACAACCAATCTCATTAATTACAATTTCAATATTTACAACCTCAATACTTTTTACAATATTTTCTATACATGCCAAAATCACAAATTACTATGTGTCCTGCCCAAAAATAATATTTCTACTTTGATGCTACTCTCCGGTCTTCGAGTAACGTCCATCGCTCTTAACCTGCGCGTGATAAGAATCAACGCACTGAGTGGAAGACTCAGTGGTGCTAAACAATTATCAATTAAAATAACAATGAATTGCCGAAGCAACAAATCTTAAATATTCTTTAAAATACTCAAATCAAATATAAATTTAGTACTAAAGATGTACTAATTAAATTGAAATATTTCTAAAAATCATAAAGAAGTCTATAAATATAAGTATATCTTTGTTTTCTTATAGCAAAATAAAATTTCATTCTTAGTTAGGGGCTCATACATATACAAAAAGAAATATAAATAGATTAAATTTCTGTATCACATAATCGTGGCCTATGAAAGCGCCACCACATATCACATAATCATGGCTTGTGAAAGCGCCACCACATATCACATAATAAGTGCGTCTACCTGTTCATAAGGGTTGATAACCCTAGCATATGATCATAGCTTTTAGATAACAGAATGGCCTGATAAGCCCAGCATACTCACATATCAGAATCAATCTCATCATTCTACATTTCAATCGTGTATAGTAGAGCCCAAAATAAATCCGTTCTTTAACAAATGATCTTATTTCTTATACACAATTCCTTATCCAAAACATTTATAACTTAATACTTATTAATTTAAAATTACTTAACTTACAACTTGTAAATACTTATTAAGTCCTCTTATGTTCAAAACCAAAATCATACTTTCTTAATACATAAATATACATAGCTTAAAACACTTAAAAGTTAACATTTAAAAGATAAAAACAACCTTACCCACTAAAGAAGGTTCAGCCTCTTATTGAAAACAAAGGTGGAATGGTTTCCTCCATTAAAAGTCTTAATTCCCAAAACAATTTCACTACTTAAAACCATAAAAATCATTACTTGAAATAATTGACCACAAAATCCATTTTTACACTTTCAAACCTTCTTTAAGTCTCGAAAAATGCTAAAACATTGGAATTCAAAGTGAAGCTTTAAACCATCATCAAATTGCTTATAAACAAACTCATTTAAGTTAAAATCAAACTTAGAAATCAAAGAAGACAAAGTTTCCTTCACCTACATAGGTTCGGCTACTTATTCCAAATCAAAGGGAAAATGGTTTCTTTTCAAAATAATCACACTTTCTTAAAAGAATACCATATCAAAACACATTTACCATCAAAGGAAATCAAAGCAAAGAATAAAATCAAAGGCCTTCCCCTTTAGGGAGGTTCAGCCAACAATGGGGAAGAGGAAAGGAGTTGTTCTTCTCCCCATTCAAGCATTTCATTAAGCTTAAAATACATAGAAAATCATGTAAAAGCATTCAAATACTCATTCCCCAACTCAATTCACACAATTCTCAAAATTCCATTCAAAAACCTAAAAATTGGAAACTTAAGAAAATGAAAGGGGAATAGAGATATTAGTGCACTAACCTCTTAATCAAGCTTGAAGGAGCTTATAAAGCTCTATTCTTTAGCTTTTTCCTTCCCTGTAAGAGAGGGTTCACCAACCTCTTCAAGTAGGAAAAATTTACATTAAAATAAAAAATTAACACAAGAGATAGATGGAGCATGATTTAAAGCATCAATTACAAGTCTAAACCTTAAATTCTACTTATTAAATCATAAATTCTAAAAGTCACAACTTACTTGCTTCAATGGTAACTCCAAATTCCAATCTTAAAGACTCCAAATTCCTACTCCTTTTGCTTAGTTCTTAATGTTTGATTATTAATTCAAGGCTTAATTAGGTGATTTGGGTGTAGTTTAGAGGTAAGAAATTAAAGAAAGTGGAAGAGAAGGAGAGAAGAGAGAATGGCGTGGAGAAGGGAGGACGAGGAGAGTGAATAGTGTTGCTTGGTGAGTTGTCACTTTAAGTGGCAAAGTCAAACTTGACTTCTCTCTTTTATGCCAAATGAATGGCTATGATCAAGTCCTTAGTATTCTCATCCAATGGCTCTAAATATTCATCAAATAATT
>CANUEX010012050.1:0-36879 GCA_948099535.1 Jatropha multifida
TCACTCCTTTGCTTTCTCTTTACCCTTTGAAGATGGTTCTCCAACCTCTTCAAAATAGGAGAAAATCCCATCAAAATCAAAAATTAACATTAGAAAAGGAAGGAGCATGACTTAATGCATTAATTCCATATCAAAACCTAGAATTCTACTAAATAAATCACAAAACCCAAACATCACAACTTACCTCTTCAATGGCAACTTCAATTCTCTAGCTTAGGAACTGCAAATTTTAGCTTCTACTACTTAATTCTTAAGGATTAATCACAATTCTATGCTTTAATTGAGTTACTTAGTGGTGATTTGTGGTAGAAAAATGAAAGAAAAATGAAGGAAGAAGAGAAGAGAGAAATGGCGTGGAAGAAGAAGATGGGAGAAGAGAGAAAGTGTTGCTTGATTAAGTAGCAAAGTCAAACTTTGCTTCCAAATTTTATGCTAAATCAAGGGCTATGATCAAGTCTTAGGTAATCTCATCCAATGGCTCTAAATATTCCTCAAATAATTTTCTTCTAAGTATTATTTAACTCCACAAAAATAATTCATCATTTATTCCTTAATATACTACACTAAAAATAATATTCATTAGTTGCCGCAATTCTCCAAAAATATTTGTGAAATATTTTCTACCCACCTAAATCATGCAAACATGCTCCAAAAATATTAAATAAAATATTAGACACATGTAGTAATTTTTTCGGACTAAAATAGTACCAAGTCCTAGACCGATGGTACTATTCACAGACCGGTAAATCACTATTATTGATACTGAAAAACAGTCCGTTACACCTATAGTAGAAAGTACCCTATTTGGTGATGAACGAAGTTTTTGGCCTATCTGATTAGTCTATTGGTATCTGATTATGCCCTGCATAAAGATCTATGATTGAAATCACACTAGACCCTGCTATTCTGTCAATAAGCAAGTCAATATGTGGTAGAGGGAATTCATCCTTAGAAGAAGCCTTGTTCAGATCTCGGTAGTTAACACAAATTTTGATCTTGCCATCTTTCGTGGAAACTGGTACTATTTTGGCCAATTAGGTTGGATAATCAATAGCCTCAATAAAGTTGTTCTCCAATAGCTTGGTTGTTTCCTCCTTGATTCTAAGAGAGATTTTCGGTTTCTATCTCTGAAGTTTCTGTCTCACTGGCTTGATGTGATCATAGGTGGGGATCTTGGGAATCGTAATGTCAGGATCTATACTGGTCATATCACTTACTGTCTATGCAAAGCAATTTGAATACTACTTAATGAGCTCTATCAACTCCTGTTTACAATCACATTCATGCACAATAAATGCATGCTTTTGGTGCATTTTCTATGCCAATGTTTATTTTTTCTTTTTTTATTTTTTATTTCTTTTTCATTTTCATTTTCTATTTGCCAACACTCTCATTCAGGGTGGAGAAAGGGTAACAAGAAAACTGAAACTTTCTATTATTGATAAAGGAGCTATGATCGGCATTTACATTGAGTTCGAAAAAGAGGTCTCCTATTTCTAACAAGGAAGGAAAAGAAGACTCAGAAGACTCGAAAGACGCTAGACTGGGCTATGACTCAAGTTCTATTTGTGACTCAGGTTCAAGTAGAAGGAAGGTTGACTGTTCTACGCACTCCTCTTGGTACCAGTTCTGTAAAGGTTCTTGGATGGGCTGTATGAGGTTTATGGGTCCATGTATTTCAATATTTTCGAATGATAGGGTTTGATTACAAACCTGGGGTTTGAAGACATGCTTCACCACGGACAGACGCTACTCCTCAGGCGAACGTCCTCGACTAGTATCCACACATGATCCCACCAAACAAGCACACGACTGCTAGCTCCGTAAAGTTGCGATTAAGGGTTTTTCTTTAAAAAGGAGAAGGAGGCGTTTTTTATCTCTGTATTTTTTTATCGTGTTTTATTTCATATATATATATAACACTTATATATTAAAATAAAATGCTAATAAAAAAGCCTTCATATCAGATTTTGCTAACAGGCTTTTAAACCTAATTTAATGCCCAATTCACCTAATCTGATTCTTTTAATCCCTTGGGCCTTGAATCAAATTTCAAGCCCATTAAAACCCTATGCTCATCCATGATAATCTGGTGTGCGACCCAATAGGTCCATATTTAGTTGGCAGTGGGCCATACTCATAATGCAACCCATAAATCATAAGCGATCTCTAGCCAGACATTATGATTACCCAATAAATATAAAATTGTTTGTCCGATATAAAACCTAACAATACATGTCATGATTCCTTTTGTTACACGGTATCTAATTTGAACATAAGTCATGGATCACGTCATACTTATATTGTTCAAACATATCCATTTCTCGATTCATAAGCAGATTGATAAATCAAATCAAATTGATCTCTCTATATCAATTTATTTGAGCACAGCCATGCATTTCTCAATCCTACTTATCTAGGGGCCTAAAAGATATCTCTCTTATGAAAGAGGAACAAATCCCATCTCGATCATGCACTATCTTCTGCATGATTTACATTATGCTGAACCATAACCTTTATAGTCATCTGATTAAAGATGACATTTGATCATGTCAAAACACAATGCTCCTCATGTAGGATGCTGTGACGACCTCAGGTCTAACGATTCAATGACATAACCATATTGAGATCATTAATGACATCGACCCATGTAATGATCTCAAAGCGGGTCTATCCAGTATATTATCCCCATAAGTACCTATAAGCTTGAATGGCATCAACATACACATTCAAACTTATACTAGTCAATACTTCACTTATGACTAGGGATATATATTATTATAAAGCAACATGCAGAAATAATATAATAATAAAATTAACCTCTTTATTAATTAAATTCAAATAACATAAGGTCCAAACTATTGGCCTAGGGCATAATCACTAGCAATCTCCCACTTGAACTAGGCCCTAATCACATATGTGTCTAATCCCCATAGACCTCGTATGTTGATCATGCTTGGCTTGTGTGAGAGCCTTGGTAAGTGGATCGGCTATGTTGTCATTTGTAGGTACTTTGCATATCTTAACATCTCCTCTCTCAATGATTTCTCTAATGAGATGGTAATGACTGAGTATATGTTTAGATCATTGATGCGATCTAGGCTCTTTAGCCTGTGCAATAGCACCATTGTTGTCACAGTAAAGATCTATAGGGTTAGTTATACTAGGTATCACTCCTAGCTCGGTAATGAATTTCCTTATCCAAACTGCTTCCTTAGCTACATTTGATGCTGCTATATACTCGACCTCCATTGTAGAATCTGTAACAGTGCTTTATTTGGAACTTTTCCAACTTACAGCACCTCCATTTAACATGAACGCATATCCTGACTGCGATCTAAAATCATCTTTGTCAGTTTGGAAGCTAGCATCTGTGTAACCATTTACAACCAGCTCATCTTCAAAACCACCATATACCAAGAATGCATCCTTAGTCCTTCTCAAGTACTTAAGGATATTCTTTACAGCGGTCCAATGACTCTCATCGGGATCTGACTAGTATCTATTGGTCATGCTCAAGGCATACAAAACATCTGGTCGTGTACAAAGCATGGCATACATGATAGACCCTATAGCAGAAGCATAAGGAATCTTAGTCATACGGTCTCACTCATCAGATGTCATAGGACTCTGAGTCTTGCTAAGTTGAATACCATGAGACGTTGGCAAAAATCCTCTCTTGGATTCTTGCATGCTAAACCTATTCAGACTTTGTCTATGTAATTACTTTGACTCAAACCAATTATCCTTTTAGATCTACCTCTATAGATCTTAATTCCAAGGATATAGGCTATGTCACCTAAGTCTTGGTTTGTTGCATGATAGGGATGTCATTTTCGATGAGTAATATGTCATCGACATATAAGACTAGGAAAATCACTGCACTCCCACTAACTTTCCTGTATACACAAGGCTCATCTTCATTTTTGATGAATCCAAATTCTTTAACTGCCTCATCAAAATGAAGATTCTAACTCCGAGAAGCTTGCTTCAACCCATAAATGGATCTCTGAAGCTTGCAAACCTTTTTAGAATTCTTAGACTCAATGAAACCTTCATGTTGTGTCATGTACACATCCTCAAGTAGGTTTCCATTAAGAAATGTTGTTTTGACATCCATTTGCCATATTTCATAGTCATAATATGTAGCAATGGCAATAAGAATTCTTATTGATTTAAGGATTGCGACTGGTGAAAAGGTTTCATCATAGTCTATACCATGAGTTGGTTTGAAACCCTTTGCTATAAGTCTAGCTTTAAAGGTATGCACAATGCCATCCATGCCAGTTTTCTTTTTGAAAACCCATTTGCACCCAATGGTCTTAATTCCCTTAGGTGGATCAATCAAGATCCAAACTAGATTATCATGCATGGATTACATTTCAGATTTCATGGCTTCTAGCCATTTCTCATAATCTAGATTAGACATGGCCTCTTTATAGGTAGTAGGCTCATCCTGATCCATGAGCAATACTTCACGATCATCTGTCATGAGAAATCCATATCTCTCAGGTTGATGTCATGCTCTATCAGACCGGCGTGGAGCTTGTGCCATAGGTTCCACAACTGTTTGTGAAACTTGGGGTTCTACAACTGTTTGTGAACCTTCATGAGATTTCATCAATGGTTCCATGTTTTCTTGCGTTGTCCTCAATTCCTCAAGTTGTACCTTACTCCCACTGATTCTCTTAGAAATGAATTCCTTTTTTAGAAAAGTACCATTTTTAGCAACAAACACTTTGTTTTCAAAAGGTTTGTAAGTAATAACCTTTGGTTTCCTTAGGATAACCCATAAAAATACATTTGTCAGATTTTGGAGCTAACTTGTCTGAGGCTAGTCGTTTGACATAAGCCTCATAACCCTAAATTTTGAGAAAAGATAAACTGGGCTTTCTCCCAGTCCACATCTCATATGGTGTCTTTTCAACCACTTTAGATGGAACTCTATTAAGAGTGAATGCAGCAGTTTCTAAAGCATAGCCCCAAAAGGAAAAAGGGAGATCTACTTGACTCATCATAGATCAGACCATATCTAATAAAGTCCGATTTCTCCTTTCTAACACACCATACCATTGTGGTGTTCCAGGTTGAGTCAATTGCAAAATAATTCGACAATTTCTAAGATGGTCATTAAAATCTTGGCTCAAATATTCACCACATCGATCAGATCGAAGTGCCTTAATAGTTTTGCTAAGTTGATTCTGCACTTCATTTTGAAACATTCTAAACATTTTAAAAGATTCATGTTTATGTTTCATTAGATAAATATAGCCATATCTACTGAAATCATCAGTGAATGTAATGAAGTACTGATGTCCTCCTCTAGCACTTACACTTAATGGACCACACACATCTGTATGTATTAGGCCTAATAAGTCTGTGGCCCTTTGACCACGTCCCGTGAAAGGATCCTTTGTCATCTTACCCAATAAACAAGACTCACAATTTTCAAATGATTCAAAATCAAATGAATCCAAAAGTCCATCTGAATGGAGTTTTGAAATGCATTTCTCATTGATATGAGCAAGGCAACAGCGCCATAAATAGGTAGGATTCATATCATTTGGTTTAGATCTCTTAATATTCATGTTACAGATATCTATATTACTGGACTTGTCTAGATTTAAGATGTAAAGTCCACCATATGAATTAGCAATACAATAAAGCATATCATCATAATAAATGGAGCACTTCTTATTCTTAATAAGAAAAGAAAAACCTTCATCATCCAAACAAGAAACAAAAATAAGATTCCTACTTAAAGTAGGAACATAATAGTAATTATTCAAAAGTAACAAAAGCCCATTGGGCAAAGTCAATTCATAAGTCCCTACAGCTAGAGCAGAAACCCGTGCTCTATTGCCTACTCGTAGGTCCACTTCACCCTTTTTCAGTTGCCTACTCCTTTTAAGCCCCTGCACATTTGTACAAATGTGAGATCCAGATCCAATATCTAATACCCAGGAGTCAGAAGTAGATAAATGAAGTTCTATAACATAAATACCTGAAGGTCTAGTCTGACTGCACTTCATCTTCTTCACTTCCTCTAAATAGAGCTTGCAATTCCTTTTCCAATGACTAGGTTCATTGCAATGGAAGCAAACTCCTTCCTTTGGAGGTTTTGCCTTAGGCTTGGTATGCACCTTCGGATTGTGGACAACTTTTGCCTTAGCCTTGCCCTTTTTCTTCATCCCTTTCCCCTTATTGACCATAAGTATATGACTGGGCTTTTTCTTAATACTTTGTTCAGCAGTTTTAAGTATACTTTGCTCAGGGAGAGGCTCATCAACTATTCTCAAGTTTCTGAACCAATCAAGGAAGTTGGTGCCATCATCTTTCAGTTTGTCCTTCTTAAGGACTGATTGCAGTGATAGTGTGGAAGTGTTATTTATTGCCATTGATCTACAAAATTATGAAAAGTCAAATTTTAGTAACTATTTACATTTTAGAGTCATCTTTCATGGAGAAACTCCCACTAAATTTAACAGCCGTCAAATACAACGATTGTAATTTATTTAGTGGGCTAAGATCCATATTTCATTTAATTCTAAGTCAGCTTTAGCTTGATGCTTAAAACCAAGTTATTTAGGTAGAGAACACTTCTTAATTACATCCAATGCAACTCTTAGATTTCATATGGAATTTCGACATCAAATGCCCCGGCATGTTATAATTCCATCTTATGCTCTTAGGCCCAAAACCGTTTTGATAGCCTAATTAAGCCTAACCATTTTAAAACATATGGATAGCACCATTACCCATCCCACCTCACTATGATAACCTAATGTGCCTAGCTTTGGCATAACCCACATTTTGGTGATCTTAGCCTTGATGGGTGTTTTTATCTTTGGGTGGCATATGACTTAAAATTTTATAGCGAGGGATTACTTATCTTTCATGTTTTAATCAAATTAACATATATATCCTTATGTGTTTTTCATGCATCATTCATACATGGCATATCATTCATACATATATATGTCCATATATGAAAGCAAGCATAATAAACGTGTCATAGCATGGCCATAAATCCTAGAATGATCTTATAAGCCAATATGAAGATCATATGAGCAGTCATTGTAAAGCATGTCTTGTACAGCTTCCTTCTTGCATTTCCATCACCATGGGTCAGATTGTGCTCCTCCAAGCTAAGAAAAACGACACGCAGGCCGTATTTAAGATTACAATTCCAAAAGTACAATAATACAAATCTAATTGCCATGCTATGCACTATGCATATAACATACATTCATCACATGAAAACATATTATCAAACTGCATGTAAATATATCAAATATCAATTTAATATATATATTAAGTCTTATAATTTAGTGACTTAAACGAAATATAAGGCGCAATGCACACGGCGGTCTCGCTAATAAACTGTTTTAGTCATGTTAATCCGATTAACAAGCCATAATAAACTATTTTATTAATTTAACATGAACAGATTAATCCAACCTCTTAATCACATTAATAGATATGAATCCGCCCTCTTAATCATATTAACAGAAATGAATTAATCAAAATTCCTTATCATTAATTTCTATTTGACCCGATTTTGTTTATATCACATATAGTCAGAAAACGAATCAAAACCCTAATCCAATTTTTCATATATCAGAATACAAAGAACCCTAAATCATGCCATCTAACATCAAATGCATCACATATATATTGATCATGACAATAAGTTCGAATGATATTGAAACACAAGTGGCTCTAATACCACTGTAAGGTTTTTGCAAGTGTCTTACATACAACATAGCGAAAATAAAAATGTGACACCATAAAAACCCGCCAAGGATCCATGTATTTCAATATTTTCAAATGACAGGGTTTGAAGACGTGCTTCACCACGGACAAACGCTACCCCTCAGGTGAGCGTCCTCTACTGGTATCCATACATGATCCCACTAGACGAGCGCACGGCTACTAGCTCCGTAAAGTTGTGGTTTAGGGTTTTTCTTTAAAAGGGGAGAAGGAGGCATTTTTTATCTCTATATTTTTTATCGTGTTTTATTTCATATATATATATATATATATATAACACTTATATATTAAAATAAAACCCTAATAAAAAAACCTTCATATCAGATTTTGCTAACGGGCTTTTAAACCTAATTTAAAGCCCAATTCACCTAATCTAATTCTTTTAATCCCTTGGGCATTGAATCAAATTTCAAGCCCATTAAAACCGTATGCTCATCCATGATAATCTGGTGTGCGACCCAATAGGTCCATATTTAGTTGGCAGTGGGCCATACTCATAATGCAACCAGCAAATCATAAGCGGTCTCTAGCCAAACATTATGATTACCCAATAAATATGAAATCATTTGTCCGATATAAAACCTAACGATACATGTCATGATTCCTTTTGTTACACGATATCTAATTTGAACATAAGTCATGGATCACGTCATACTTATATTGTTCAAATATATCCATTTCTCAATTCGTAAGCAGACTAATAAATCAAATCAAGTTGATCTCTCTATATCAATTTATTTGAGCACGACCATGCATTTCTCAGTCCTACTTATCAAGGGGCCTAAAAGATATCTCTCTTATGAAAGAGGAACAAATCTCATATTGATCATGCACCATCCTCTGCATGATTTACATTATGCTCAACCATAACCTTTATAGTCATCCGATTAAAGATGACGTTTGATCATGTCAAAATATAATGCTCCTCATGTAGGACGCTGTGATGACCTCAGGTCTAAGGATTTAATGACATAACCATATTGAGATCATTAATGACATCGACCCATGTAATGATCTCAAAGCGGGTCTATCCAGTACATTATCCCCATAAGTACCTATAAGCTTGAATGACATCACCATACACATTCAAATTTATACTAGTTAATATTTCACTTATGACTAGGGATATATATTATTATAAAGCAACATGCAAAAACAATTTAATAATAAAAGTAACCTCTTTATTAATTAAATTCAAATAACATAAGGTCCGAACTATTGGCCTAGATCACAATAACTAGCAATGGGGTCTAGTTCCACTTGATAAGTAATCATGCAGAGATCAAAGAGAGAGGTCTCCATATTGCCTTCCCAATTAGTCTATAGTTTGAAGAGAGGCTCACGATCTGTCATGGAGAGCCTGATAGAAAAAAGAAAGTTCAAAACTAGGGATTAGTCTTTTGGTTAAAGGGCAATATCATGGTTCTTGAAAGAAATAATAGAGTTTCGATTCCCCCTCTTTGGTAAAGTAACCGTTAAGGGTTTTGAAGTATGAGCGCATCTGAATTTCCCTTGGTTCACCTCTCATTATCACCTTCTATTTGGCGTCTTCTCTCTCCTCTTGGTCATCATCCGTCAGCTTGACTCCAAGACCAAAAGGGGATTCTGCAATTGGATATTCAGTGAAGGAGGCCATACTCTGTTGGGTGTGGCCTACTCCTATTCTTGGAAAGTAACACATGGTTTTCAACATATTAGCCACCATAGGGTTACTATAGGATCAAAGTCCATTGGAAAGACTTCTTCACTCGGCTCTACCTCGATAAATTGAACTGAATCGAAGGAGAACCCTAGGAATGGGTAGACTGTTGGCTCAGGCTGAATTTCCAACAGTGGGGCCAAAGAAGGAATTTTTTATTCTCCTGCCAAGTCCCCTTTGATTATTACGACCACGTTCCCATGGGAGAATTTTAGCTTTTAATGTAGAGAAGAGGCTACTATCTTATCCTTATGAATCCATGGCCTACCTAGAAGCAGGTTGAAGTTGGCTGAGACATCCATTACCTGAAAGGAGATGGTCATTACTACGAGCCTGATTGTGACCTCTAGCTCGGCCACACCTAATACTTCCCATCTAGTATTGTCATATGCCCTCACTATTTGATCTGATGGCATAAAGTCTTCAGTAGTTAACCTTAGACAACTTACTACTTTTAGAGGACAGACATTCAGCATTGACCCATTAGCTACCAGAACCATAGGCACTGTGTCACCCCTGGCTTGGACTATAACATAAGGGGCATTATTGTGATCTCCTCCAGTAGGGATCTTATGGTCCAAATTGCTAGAGGATTTTTGGTGATGGAAGCCACCAAAGCTTTTGGACTGATATCAATAGTTGTCTAACACTAATTCATCGCCTTGACCAAAGTTTGGCGGTGCACGAAGGAAGACTGTTTCAACCCCCATCTAGAAATGTTAGCTATGGTTTTCTTCAGCTATTCCAAAACCAAATTCTCAAGCTAAGGTTCAGAGCTTGAACTACGCATGTCCTTGGCCAAGGTAGCTAGATTGGGTAATGCTTCTGGAGGAAGAGATGATTGTCTCCCACTATAGGTAATGGCATTGATTTCGTCAAGCACGTCATTCAGGTCTATGACATAGCATGGGTTGTCCATAATTAGGCGGATTAGGGAGGCCAAGTGAGAGTCTGGCTCCTGGTGGATCATACGGATGTTGTTTTGATGTTTAGGGAGTGGTTTTGTGTTTATGTTTAGTCTGGGTCAAATAGAGAGTGTTTGGCCATTCTCCACCAAGTCTTCGATCTTATGTCCCAAGGTCTTGTAGTCATCAGTCTTGGTGCCAGGTCCTTGATGAAAAGAGCAGAAGGAGTTCAGGTTGTAGTGTTTTGGAACTAGATTTAGTAGGGGTTTGGGTTCTAAAGGCTGTATAAACTTATCATCTATAGCCTTTTGAAAGATAAATGAGACAGAAACCCCAAGGTCCGTGAACTTGCGTCTATTTGGTGGAGCAACTGGCCTTGGTGTAGGAGGAGGTTGTTATCTTTGGCGGTCAGGTTGGCCACCTCACCACTTTTTTAAGGAGGAGGAACTACATGATAGTTGGTATATGGCTTCTTATATCTGGAGGAAGAAGCTTGATCCTCTTTAATCTGGCCTGACTGGACTAGGTCCTCAATCTTAGTTGCAGTGGCAACGAGAGCTCTAAAGTTTGGAAGATACTGAGTCCTGAGGTGACTTTGATAAGAGGCGAGTAGGTTCTTGACTATGATGTTAATATATTCTTATTCTAAAGGATGATTGAGCATTTGAGTAGCTTTACCTCTCTATCTTATAAGAAAGGAAGAGAAAGATTCCCGGGCTCCCTGTTTGGTAGTCTCCAAGTCTCTCCTAGTAATGTCAATCTCCACATTGTAGTGGTACTACTGGTTAAAGGCATTATAGATCTCGTCCCAGGTCTTCTTCTTGGTATTGTCCATAGCAACAAACTAACGAAGAGCCGCACCTGTGAGGGATTGCTGAAAGAGTTAAGGCAGGAGCTCATTGTTCACACTAAGAGGAGTGAGGACACCCACATACATTTTCAGGTGAGTCTTGGGGCATGTGGTGCTGTCAAACTTGTCCATGGCGAGCATCTTGAACTTTGTAGGCAACCTAGCCTCTAGAAAGAGTGGAAGAGAGTCCACATCAATCAAGTCTTGGGCTAATGCTACAAAACAACCCTGACCTATACGTCTTATTACAAAATCACTCTAACTCGACCTTTGTCCCCCAGGCACCCCAAAATCAAATGTTTGTATTTATATCACCCCAAATGCAAAATGTAACTAGGATTTGACTAAAAAATTAATAAATGTGGGTCCCACATTTGTATCTTGGGTTAAATTAACCCAAGATCCAAAATGCACCATTTTTTATGTTTAAAATCAAACCAATCCCACATTTATTTATTTTCTTCAATTATTTTCTTCAATTATTTTCTTTCCTTCACATTTTCTCTCAAACCAAACATATCCTAAACCCTAAACTGAAAACTCATCATTCAATCACAACAAATTCAGGTTTATTTCCTTTATTGTGTTCTTTTCTAGTCACTAAATACACCAAATGAATCATTTTTTATTATCTCCCTCCATCTTTACATATATGAACAAATTTGCAGTAGAGAGATGACTCCTCCAAGCGAGTTTCAAGGAGACACAAACAAGATGGACGCAGCGACGGCAAAGGAAAAGTCTCATAGGAAATGTTTTCCGTTCGTGAAAATGCCGACTAAGGCGGAGATTAATGAGTTTTTCACGGCAGTAGAGAAGAAGAAGCAAAAACGATTTGCAGAGAAGTAAGTTGGAGAAGAATGCGTAGGATATGCAATGTTACCAGTTGGCATATTTTAGCGTGCAAAGAATCGAAGGATAACTAACTAACAAATTTTTTGGAATTTTTAGGTATAACTATGATGTAGCCAAGGATGTGTGTCACTGGAAGTTCGTTTGAAGTCATAGCAAGAAAGAGAGATGTATTGGATCTTGGGTTCATTTAAAGTGGCCAAAACGGTGCATTTTGCATCTTGGGTTAAGTTAACCCAAGATGCAAACATGGGACCCATATTTATTAATTTTTTATTCAAACCATAATTACATTTTCCATTCAGGGTGATATTAATACAAACATTTGATTTTGGGGTCCTTAGGGGATGAAGGTTGAGTTAGAGTGATTTTGCAACAAGACATATAGGTCAGGGTTTTTTTGTAGCATTAGCCATCGAGTCTTCATACTTCTTGATGTTTTTCAGAAACTTCTCAAAGGAATCCATCTTCTCCATCATCTTCCTAATGTGTGGAGAAGCAGAGTCATCCCCTATCTAGCTCGAGGTGGCAATAGCATTAGAAGTGGCCCCCTATCTCAGGAACTTACCCTCAGGCAGTCTGGTCATCGTTGGGTGGAATAGCAAGTTGTTCATTAGATCCCTCGGTCTAGTTGGGAGGAGCATTGCCATTCTGACTAGCAGTAATCAGCATCCTGACTTCCCCAGAATAGTCTCTCACTAGGCAGCTATGGTACTCTAAAGGGAAGGATTTTGCTTTATTAGCATAGTCCGAAAATGGGTCTCTTATTCTCAGAGCATCTCTTCCATCAGTGCTCTAAAGTCATTGGGTAGAGCCATTGTTATTGTCATTCTTTGGTAGAAGCAGATAAAGAAGGGTACCAGTATACATCCATTGTAGAAGTTCAGTACTCAGGTAAGGGTTTGAGGCTTTTGGTATCTAGGGTGCTCAATTCAGGTTTGAGGCTTTTGGTGATTTGTTATGCTCAGGTTAGGTTTGAGGCTTTCTAATGTTTAAGGATCTGAGGTGCTCAGGTAGGTTTGAGGCTTTTGTTATCTAGGGTGCTCAGGTCAGGTTTGAGGCCTTGGTAGTGTTGGATGTAATGCATGAGCCAAGATTTGAAGGCATGACTCGGGCATTGCCCCTAGTTTGGGAAATTGAGGTGCTTAAGTCTGTTTTAAGGTTTTTTGGTGTTTTCAAGTAAAATTGGAAGTAATGCATGAGCCAAGATTTAACAGCAAGACTCAAGCATTGCCCACAGTTTGAGGAAGTGAAGGTGCTTAGGTCTAATCTAAGACTTTCTAGCAAGCTAAGGTGCTCAACTCGATTTTGAGGCTCTAGGTAACTGTGGTGCTCAAGTCTATTTTGAGGCTTTTTGGTGTTAGGTTGGATGTTTTTCCTCTGATAGGGATTAGTGTTTAGTTACCACTAGATTGGTGTATGGGATACCATTGTCTAGTCTATAGGTTGCTACTGTATTGGGTTTAGGATACCACTGGATTAGTCTATATATTACCACTAGAGTGGATTCAGGATACCACTAGATTGGTCTATTTGTTACCACTGGATTGGGTTTAGGATACCATTGGATTGGTCTGTAGGTTACCACTAGATTGGGTTTATGATACCACTAGATTGGTCTTTTTGTTCAGTCTCTTGGTCCAAAATATGTAATGCGTGAGTACATGAATGTTATGCCAAAATGGTTTCATGATGAAGTGTGCATATAATCCTAAGTGTAGATGCTCAATTTTTTCCCTAAAAATAGAATCGATGATGATAGCATATACTACTAAGAAGAGGATGAAGCATCCAAGGAACTTGATCCCAAAACAATGATCCGAGCCTAGAAAGTGAAACCCTTAGCAACTTTTTCACATTTTTGGCAAAATGGGGCCCATAAGCACATCTTGGGATCACTCAAAATGCACCCCGGTGTCCCACGGCACTCTATGCATCACCTGAACCAATTTCATGAAAATTAGGTCGGTTTACTGGTGGGGCCCATAGTGGCCCTAGTAGGGCCCACAATGGCCCTCGTGGGGTCCATTAGGGATCCTTAGGGGCTCATCAGTGGTGATGACATTTCTCATAGTAGAATGAATTTAGAACATTCGATTGATTCAATTTTTAAACTAGTAATCCTAGGGTAAGAAATTTGATCTACCGAATCATTTTCACATTTTCAGGGTTCATGTTGAAACAGGGTCCAGAAAAGCGTCTCGGATGCACACAGGATAAATTTTTATGACTTACATCGACGCACTAACCATATGAACTGATTTGATAAAAAATTAAAGATCGAATAGTGTGTGGGGCCTACCTGTGGGGCCCATAAGATGCTACATGGGCAGTGAATAGTACTAGAACACCCATTTGGTTATAAATTAATCTCCAACTCTCGGGTTAAGGGGTTGGCATTTTGTTTGGTGAGCAATTGCAATTTTGAGAGAAAACTAAAAAAAAAAACAAAAATAACAAATCAAACACAAAAATCAAATCAAAAACACAATCTAAATTCAATTTCTTCAAAAAAATCTTAAGAGCTGTCTTAGTTTGATTGTGTGAGAGAGTGTTTTTAGGATAGTTTGTGAGTTCTACACACACATACACTTTCAGAAACAAAATCAACACACAAATTCGGATCATCTTCAAAGATCAAGTATTCTTGAGGTGTTCTTTATCAATCTTCAAGAAAATCATCTATTTTCCTTCAAAACAAGGTAATTGAGAGTGTAAACTTCATTCTCTTTCAATTTTCAGTTCATTTTTTATCTTATAACTCTAAAAAATTAAGCTTTTATGAGAGGAACACGTAAAAATTTGATTTTGCAACAATCTGCTACGTTTCTGAGTGAGAAGACGCAAGCCTTACACTTAAGGCGCTAGCCTTAAGCTAAGGGTGCATGCCTTAAGCTAAGGGCACAACTTTAAGCTTAAAGGCTCGCCCATAAATGCCCAAAAACATGACAGATCGTAGTCAACCCTTCTTCCCTTTGATCTTCCAGTGATTATAGGCTTCGTTTACCTTGGAATGGGGCATGAGTCACTTGTAGTGGTCTTAGCCTATAAGTTCCAAAAGAAAAACTACGTAAAAAATATCAAATCATGCCTATATTCTGAGATCGAAGTGGGTTAAGGCCTAAGGGTCGAAAATCTATGTTTGATCCAGATGAGTACGTTAATGATTTTAATATTATTTCTTGCAATGATTTGTGAATTTTGTTCATCTAACAAGGTGAACATTATGATCACGAGTTTGAAATGATATTAAAATTGTTATATTTTCATTTTTGCCATTATTTATTTATATGTATTTAATTATTGTTCTACAATATTTATTATATGTTGTTTATCTAATCTACTAACATCACTAATATTTCTAACATTAATTTTAATTCTGTCATTTTATTGTTTATTGTTTAATTTGAGTGGTTTATTATATTTTTGAACTAACATTTGTGTTTTGATGATTTTCAATTAATATTTGCATAAATCATGTTGTTTGAATGTGTTATATTTGTCGAATATTTCTATTTTAATTTCTGAGTTTAATGTGATTTATTCAAGAAATTTGTAATAATTTTATTAATGTTGATTTGTATTAATTAAATGGAAAATGAAAATATGTAACGGGATAAATGGGTAGAATATATTAGGAAGGATTGTAATTCTTTTCTCCTTCCTCCTTCTTTGTGGATGTTTAATTTCCATGTTGGATGAATGTTTTAATTGTGATAACTTGCTTGAATGATATTGTTTTCAAAATTGCATAAAATGATTTTACATCTCAAATTAAATTAATACTGCAATTAATAAATAATGAATATTCAGACAACTAGAAGGCTGGTTTATACTGGGCAAAATGGGTGCCTAACACCTTTCCATCTCCGTACCCAACTCTCGAATCCACTCTAGTCAAAATCGGATTAATTAATTCGAGAAGTTTTTCCCTAATTTAGTAAATTAGGGTGGCCACTCTAAACAATTTTCATAACCTTGCCAAAGTAAGGAGATATTTCTCTGAGGATAAAAATGAGATTGGATAAAATAATTTTATGAATTAAAATGAACCAACCCGTTTGATTCAGTTTACTCGAGAAACTCTTGAGAAAACCATGAGACGCTGTGCAGAAGCCACATCGTCCTTAGCCTAACGACTCCACTGGGGATACTTAGAGAGTTAAATCCAATAATTGTCCAAATATTCATATTTATTAATTGTGTTATTAATTTAAATTGTGTTTAAATTTTTATGCTTATATAAATGTCATTCATACATTAGTCTTTTCTCAATCCTCATTTCTACCCTAACACCCTTCGATGATATTGGGGAATGTGATCTCCTTACTCTATTCGACAGTTGAGTTCTGCCACTAGTATACGCCACCCATAAGTCAAGTACCAATTGGTATATCAAAAGAGTTGGCACAATCCGTTATTACCTTTTACTTCGATAAATGGGAAGAAAGAACCAATTTTCGCTTGTGGAACCCAAGACTCTATGCACTAGCCTAAGGTCATGAAGTATACCATAATTCTTTCCTCTTAGGATATACCATAATAATATTTGTTTGATACACTCATCAAATAAATGTGAGAGACATCAGATCCCAAACACCACGTTGGTTTATGGGTTTAACCCAAATGTCTTAGGAATAGAAAAGACTGTAGACCATGAATCATGTGTAGGAGCTATAAGGGTGAAGGTCATTCATTTCCTTACTCATGTCCCCTTTGTTTGTATATACTTACTATATTTGTGTTGTGTTGCATCAAGACATCACTTTACTTATTTTCCTATAGCCATATAAAGGTATTCTTGTAACATCCTAATTTTTAAATATTGAGAAAATATCAGGAAAATAATTTTTAATGTGATTTCATTTTTCTTATTCATTTAATAATCAATTTGTTTTATTATAGTGTTTCTTTCACAGTAATTATTTGTATTTATATAAACAAATATTGAAAATATTGTCAAGTGAGAAATTTTATAAAATAGTTTATTATGGCTTTTCTATTTATTTAGTATTTAAAGCTATTTGATTGATTTTACTAATTAACTATTAATGGTTATTACAATTGTAATAATTATTTTCCAAAACAAGAATTTTAATAAATACTATTACTATTTATCATTTATTATTCAAAGTGTATTTATTAAAATGTAAATTTATAAAGAGTAGTAGTATTTTATTTAAGTTAAAATAAACATATAAAAAAATAATAATAAGGAAATCAAATCAAAGTGGACCAAATAGTTAACTCAAAATCATATTAGAAACCATTAGAAAATGAGAAAAATTTTTGAAAACCAACTAAATCGAATCATAAACTATTGAATTGAACGGGATCCTTTAGTTAAAAGCTTGAATTGGACCAAACCACCCCAAATCTTTCCTCTCCTTCATCGTGCAACCCCTCTCTCTCGATCACAGGAGGTGACCAAGCTCCCTAGTCGTTTCTAACCGCCACCTAATGAGGTCAAGGCGTCGATCGGCCTCCTTCACGGTGCTGGAGGCTAGCTGCACCTCCCCTCACTTCGATCGGGTCTAAAATAGCGCAGGGCGGCGACTCCTTCCCCTGCAACGCAATTGTCTCTCATGGCAGCTTTGTTTCTTCGATTTTCCAGCAAGATCATCCGTTGCCAGCGAGCTCCTCTTGCACAGGTCAGTCTTAAATCGAACCCTATAACCTTCAATTCGATCGATTTTGACATATTAAACCTTTGATTAAAGATTAGAAAATTGGATTAAAATTGATTAAAATTCAAATTTTGTTTGATAATGATTTAATTTGTAAAAATTGATTTAGGAATTGAGTTCTATGTGAAAATCTGAACGTTTTGATGTGTTGTTGGTGAAAATCTAGTGACTTTGATTTTTCGGCCGACGCCTATGGCGGTTCCAGTGGCTACGTCGGTGGAGCTCCAGTGAGGCTTTGAGAGACAGTGTCCTCTCCGCGAAGAATGCTATGGTATAATTAGATTTTTCATCCGGAGGTTAGTGCTTATTATATGCATTAATTTAAAAAAATGCTTTATTAAAATCATTGAGATTTTTGATTGATTTATTTATGATAGTATTGATTAAATGAAGTTGAGAAACTTAATGAATGGAATTTGTTAAGTCAGAATGGATAGGAATTTAATATTTAGGATTTGTCATTGAAATGAGTAAGAATTTCTAATTTGAATTTTAAACAATTTGGAAGTATTATGATTTTTGTGAGTTGAGCAAATTGACATGGTTTGAATTTAAATTATGAATTGATATGAATAGAAATGTGAATAAATGGAGGATGGGAAAACTATTGCTTTGGTTGCCCGTGGATCGGGCTGTGTTATATTATTTTATTGTGTAAATTTTAAAAGTGAGAATTAAATTTATTAGAGGAAATGTTGCTAAAATTTCATAGATAAGTGAAATACGAATGACTGTGAGAAAATATGCTATGATTATGAAATAAATTCATTTCTGTGATTTTGATATTATGGTAGAACAATTTATGAAATAAAATATTCGTATGAAGTTAATATAAGACCATACAATTATGTATAAATTATAAGAAATAGGTATGTTTATGTGTATAGTATATGATTTATGGATATGTAATTATAATGGTTTAGTTGAATTCTAAACCAAACATTTATTATGTTATTAAGTGTATTAAAAGGAAATAAGTTTTATGATAAATTTTATGAATTAAGAAAGAAAGAAAGATGTGTTCTGGGCTCTAGTATACTTAGTGTGAATTTGTAGTATGATTTGATTATTATGTAAGATGAGCATTATGATATGTTATGAGCTATTATCATATGCTAGGCTCTGGATGTCTTATGTTTGGGTAGACACGCTCATTATGAGTAAGCAGGTTGTAATGCCTTTATGATATGGTTGGCGACCTAAGATCATTATGTATAAGTTTACAAAATCTTATCTGCTTCATTTTCTTCTAAGTATATAGGAGCCCTTTAAGAAAGTTGTGTTTTTAAAGATAAGAAAATTAAGCTATTAAGTTATGATATATGATTTTAGTTTATTTTATGTTCTAAATTTAAGAATATGTGATTATGGTAGTAAGTGAATTATAAAAATATGTTAAAGGGGTATTTAGATTTAAAATGTACGCCTTATTATGAAATTGATAAATAAATATTAAAGGTAATAAATATATAATATGCTATACTGCAGACTTAAATGTTTTAAAGATATAAGTTTTCAAACATATTATGTGTTATGGTTCAGACACCATAAATTAATGTATATATAAGCATCACTGAATTTTATACTTAGCACATTGAGTTTCTCACGCATAGGTTGAAGATAGTATGGATTGATATGATTCAGAATTCAGTATCAACATCAGAGGAGGAGATTGTATCAGCTGACTTGAGCATGAAAGTACTATGAACTTGACACGTGGTATAAGAGATTTTATTTTAAGGAAATATATTTTAAGTTGGATGGTATTTATATAATTAAAGAGTACTTGTTATTTATTATTTTGATTAAATGATAAATTATCAATATGGTTATTAAATATTATGAATTAAGGTTTTATATGAATGTTTTGAGTTTTATATTCCATTATTTAAAAGTGATGTTTTGATGCCAAATTATATTTTATGAATTCCATGATTTATTCCTTTCAAGTTTTGTTTATAGTTTATTTAATTATTTAAATGATTTACACGTGGTATTAATATTTATGATTTTACAACTTAAGTGAAAAGATTATTACTAAAACTTTTCTAATTATTAAGTTTTTCACAATTACATTAAATGTAAATAATATTTATACATTTTGATGAATAAAATTGTTTCTTAAATATCTGCTTATAATAGAGAAAATTAAATTTTAAAGCTAAATGGATTTTCTTTATATAAATAAGCATATAAATGTGATAAGCAAACCTGTGTCTCTGACACGAAATGTGACACTCACTGTCTAGTTCTACAGGACTGGATAGGAGGTGTTACAATTTTATCATGTCTCGGCCATTGTTCAAAGTATTAAAGAGAGAAAGATTGAAGAGAAATACTTGAATTAAAATGAATCAAGTTCAGGAGTTGACATATGAAGATCCTTATTACAAATGTGATGGGGTTTGTAAAAAAAAAAAAACCCAGTAGCACTAAATTTTGTCTACTATAATAAAACATATTTTTGAGCAATAAATGAAATTTCTTGCATTGGGTAAAAAACTTTTTCTGAAAATCCCAAAAATTTTTGGGATATGTATGTTAATATTTGGAGTATTGTCAAAAGTCAACATCTCGAGCAATATATGAGGACATTTATCTTGAGTCAAATGTTTTCGATGTAAAAAAAAAACTGTTCAAATGTCAGGACTATTCAAATATTAACGCTATTTCAAAAGGAGCATTCTAAATATTTAGCTATAGAATAAAAGTCCATTTCGATTCCTACAAATTCTTGAAAATCTTTCTCCAATTTATATTTTGAACAGTCACAACCAAATCACGGTAGAATACAACATTAGTCACATTTCATTATATTGTCTTGTGTGATCATATTTTCGTGTGTCATTCCATAAGCATTCATGCATACATGAATCATGTCATACAACTAACACCTATTTTGTGTAGATAAAATAATATCCTGCAGAAAGAAAAAAAGGGGACATCTAGTTGGTTGAGGATGGAAAACCATTTGATCAGCCTTTTCAGGATCCCATCGATAGACTGAACCCTCTCCAACCAAATAGACTCATTACTTCCTACTTCTATAATGATCGAATCCAGTGTTCACATGGCTGAATCGGAGAAAATGGTTGAAAAGATGATGGCTACTAGCATTGAAAAATTCATGAGAGCTGACAAAGGAAAAAAGAAAGTGGCAATAGAAGATGACGAAGAGGCCAAAAATCAATCCAGAAAGAAGAAACATGTTGCTAATAGCTAGTAAGACAACCAATTTGATAAGACGTATGTCGAGACTAGAGGAGACAGGAAATATATGTACCGGGCTGAAAGTTCCAACAAGCCCAAATTCCAAGTGGATAGCTAGTCTGCCAAAGCTCCAAGCGCTAGCAGGAATACTGCAATTGCCACTCTAGGTCCAAGGTCATCAAAGGTCCAAGGAGATTCTCTGACTTTGAAATTCCTCTTTCTAAAGTCTTTGAGAAGATTAAATCAGCAGGTTTGCTAAATCCACTTGCACTGAGATCTCCTCTGAAAATTGTACCCAAAAACTTTGTTCAAGATGCTTATTGTCACTTTCATTAGTGCAAGGGTCACACAGCTAATAATTGCTTGCTCTTAAGGCACGAGATACAAAATCTAATAGATGAGGGTAAGGTGACTAATCTTGAAGAATCAAGGATTGACAAGAGGACCAATGCACTTCCTAGCTTCCAAGACACGCCACCTCTTAAGAATTTGTACAAGGTCAAGGCTGGAAAGATTCCCAAGTATGTGCTGCTTGAGGAGGAACAAGAAAAGGGATATGCTACTCAAATCTAAGAGGAGGAGAGACTAAGAAGAAAATAGATGTCAATAAGAAAGAGGAAGACCCTGCCGAGCGACGGTTGAAAATAGTAGGGACCTACATTTGGTAGAGCTTTAAGGAAGCCAAAGACATTATTGACGTGTGTTTCTATTATTGAATTTGTTTGTGGTGAACTGTTAAACATTATGTAATGTAATGAACTTCAATTTTGCTTGCTTATTTGATGTTTCTCCTAATATTGCATTCATCAAGTAGATAAAAATATGTGCATGTTTGGCATTAATTCATCACACATGCTTAATTTTAATATAAACACAAAAGAAAATCCTTAGAATTTGTTGATTGGGCCTAGCCTAGCGTTAGAGTTAAACATGAAATTTCAAAGTCTATCCATGAGCAATGCAGAAGCTTCCGCATAGACTTATGAAGACATGCCAGGGATAGACAGGTCCATAGCTGGGTATGCAATTCCTTGCTATCCTTAGAAGTAAACCAGCGAAACAGAAAAGGATTAAGAACGAAACAAGCTAGAGCAAAAGTGGTGATTAGATTGTCGTTGAATTTCAAAAAGTTGTTCTTTATTCTAATCAACTACCCAACTTCATTGCGAGTCCCTAAGAAAAATGGGCAGGGCAGATATGTGTGCAGATTACAGAACTCCAACCAAAGCATCAATGGGGGATAAACAACTGTGGTTCTTAAATATCCAGCCATAAATTACCAAAATAATACATCCTGAATTAGCTACTAGAGATGGAAAATGAGCCTTACAACGCTTGACATTGCAGTTCATAAGTCTTGCACAGGTAGTTGTATTAGAGAATGTCAAACAATGTGTTGGGCAGAGATGTATCGATGAAGGAAGTTGAGAATATTTTGGAATTGATTTGAATAGATGTTTAAAGTGTTTGCACAAGCAAAGAAAACTCTGCGTCAAGATTCTTTTGTCTGTTAATAAAGAGAGATCATATTTCTCCATGGAAAAATGGTGACAGCGAGTTCTCTTTTTCTGAATGCCAAGAAGGTGGCTGAGTCTCCTCATTACAGGTTTGAGAACCCTCATCATGTGGTGACAAATAACACAGTTCAACTTCAATCAAAAGATAAAATTCCATTAGTGAAATATGGAGCTTAGTAGCATTAATTGGCATTAAGTCATCTACAATAAAATGCGGCAGAAAAAAAAGAACAAAAAAAAAGAAACAGAAGAATAGAAAAGAGAAAAAAAAAGAAGAAGAAAGAAAAGAAAAGAAGAAAAAAAGAAGAGAATAATAAGAAGAAGAAAATAAAACTGGCTGAGAATCCTTCTATTTGAGCCATTATATTGCTACACAAGGTATTAAACTGTGGCAAAATCTATGAATGGAGCAATACTTACTAATACTTGGGTGAAATAAACACAATAACAACAACAACAGAAGTGCAATCCTTACGCATAGCGACGAAATTTGGTGTGCTAGCACTCCTCGAAAGGAAAAGCCAACTGTTTGATTCTTGGTGCATGTATCAACTTTATAATAAGAAGATTACTAGACACTTCAACAAGAGAGCTATGATGAAGCTGCTAAAGTTAGGAAATCTAGTCCTAAAAGATATGAGGCCAAATGCTCGCAACCCAAGGGGGAAGTTTAAACCCTAATTGAGAGAACCCATTCTTGATCAAGGGGATGTTTTGCGAAAGGCATAGTGAAGTTATCAGACATGGAAAGCAATGAGTCCACCAGACCAATCAATGTGGATAAGCTGAAGAAATTCTATGAGAGAGGTTTGGAACTTTTGCTATGAGAGAAGGGTTATGAAGCACAACAAATATGTCATGGGTCTTTATAGTGTAAGAATGAGAAGATAAGATGATAGTTGGCTATCACTTCAACTTTAACTGGATGTCGATCCAATCATGATATTCTTCAAATAATGTAACAAATAGCTATAAAGATGCTAATGCAATCATTTCAATCATGACATAAAAGGAGACTATCTCTTTACAAGGATATTCCCCAAGCTCCGTCTATAGTACAAAAGTAAAAGGGAAAACTATAGCAAACAACTCAAGGAACTTTAGACTCCATTTACTTCATGTCCTTCTACCATTGGACCCCCTTGAGTCCTCACTGCTAGTTTCCTCGGCCTCTTCAATCATCATATGTCAGTGCATGACACCTCGACCAGTGCGCGTACCTCATGACGCCTCTGGATAGTGACCAATAGCAAGCCTCACACCAACCCTTTGCATGCATATATAAACACAAATAAATGCATTTCATACATACACGGCATATGCATAGCATATTTTTATGTTTTGGGGCTTACAGTAACATGTTCGACCAAGAGGTTTGCCACCCCAATTAGAGTCGTGCTACCATTTATAATTGGCTCAACTCTAAAATTCCTTTTCATGAATAAAGGAAGATGATAGGCATATGTCGCACTACAATTAGTCTCAAAGGACAAAGCAAGATCAAAGCCCGCCACAGGAAAACATTTCAGAATAATTGGGGATCAAGCCTAAGATAGGCAACAGATGAAGAATAAATTAGGGTAAAGCCTACAAAAAAAAATCAAAATACACTCGAGCAAAGACTAGAGATAAGAGGCCATAGGAAAGATTTTCGGGAATAGACAAAGGAAGAGCATGTTAAAATAAGTTCCAAAATTACCGTAGAGGTACGAGCCAAACTGCCTCCCCATGGCAAATATAGCAAGCACCAGATAAAGTAGTCTCCCCTGACGACAGAATACGAGTAAAGACCTCATAGGCAATGGCTACACAAATAGCCAAGGAATAAAGTCTTGACTCGCCACTAAAGTAGAGATATTACCATTGGCTGCAGATGGAATCCCTCAGCCATAGGTAAATTTTCTCCAACTCTATTTCAATACGAACCCATGAGCTCAAATAAACAGTCACACATTAGTCAATAAAGTCATCCTATGTGGCGTGCTGTAAGTCCCTTGAGGCTGGTCAATTCAATGAAGTCATCCCAAGTGGCGCGTCGTAAGTCCCTTGAGGCCCGTCAATTCAATAAAGTTGTCCCTTGTGGCGCCCCGTAAGTCCCTTGAGGCTGGTTAATTTAATGAAGTCATCCCGTGTGGCCTGCCGTAAGTCCCTTGAGGATGGTCAATTCAATTAAGTCGTCCCATGTGGGGCGCCATAAGTCCCTTGAGGCTGGTCAATTCAATGAAGTCGTCCCTTGTAGTGCACCGTAAGTCCCTTGAGGCTGGTCAATTCAATGAAGCCATCCCATGTGGTGCGTCGTAAGTTCCCTGAGGCTGGTCAATTCAACAAAGCTATCCCGTGTGGAGCACCGTAAGTCCCTTGAAGCTGGTTAATTAAATGAAGTTGTACCATGTGGCCTGTCGTAAGTCCCTTGAGGCTAGTCAATTCAATGAAGCCATCCCATGTGGCGCGCCGTAAGTCCCTTGAAGCTGGTCAATTCAATTAAGTTATCCCGTGTGGTGCGCCGTAAGTCCCTTAAGGGTGATTAATTCAATGAAGTTGCCCCATGTGGTGCGCCGTAAGTCCTTTGAGGCTAGTCAATTCAATTAAGTCATCCCATTATGGCGCATCATAAGTCCCTTAAGATTGTGTGGTGCACCGTAAGTCCCTATAAGGCTAGTTAATTCAATGAAGTCATCCCGTGTGGCGTGCCATAAATCCCTATGAGGCTGGTCAATTCAATGAAGCTGTCCCGTGTGGCGCGCCATAAGTCCCTTGAGGCTGGTCAATTCAATGAAGTCGTCCCTTGTGGCGGGCCATAAGTCCCTTGAGCTGATCTATTCGATTAAGCAGTCTCGTGTGGCACGCCTTAAGTGCATTGAGGCTGGTCAATTTAATGAAGCTGTCCTGTATGGTGCACCGTATGTCCGTTGAGACTTGTCAATTCAATTAAGTTGTCCCGTGTAGCGCGTTGTAAGTCCATTGAGGTTGGTCAATTCAATGAAGCCATCTCGTGTGGTGCACCGTAAGTCCCTTGAGGCTATTCAATTCAACAGTCTCAAAGAGGCACACCGTAAGTCCCATGAGGTCGATAATTACAGCAGTCTCAAAGAAGCACACCATAAGTCCCATTAAGCTGTCATTGTAGCAGTCTCAAAGAGGCACACTATAAGTCCCATGAGTCTAATCATTTTAGCAGTCTCAAAAGGCGCACCATAAGTCCCATGCAGCTGGTTATTTTAGCAGTCTTGAAGAGGCGCACCGTAAGTCTCGTGTGGCTGGTTGATCAAGTCATCCCAAGTTTCCTTAAGCAGTGTCCGAAAGAACAAATCCCTAGTGGAAAATAAATCTCCAGTGTAAACAAATTCACCAGCGAAGACAAGTCCTCCAGTAGGACAAGTTCTCCAAAGAGTTGCGTAGGTCTGAACACACACGATGCAAAAAAAAAAAAAAAGCTTTCTAGCAAGTTGCCTCGTTTTACATACTGTAGTATAATTTTTAATAGATTCAAGGACAATCACACATCGACAAATATATTTGGCTCCTTAGTGGATTTACGCATTCATGTGCATGATCACATAACACACGTGCACACCTTCATGGGCTTAATGAAGGGATTTCTAATCATCACGGGCCAAAAGGCCTTCTTTTCTATATGGCAAAGTTTAATTTTGCAGGGATTCCCCAGTTGAATCAGCACGTTGGACTCTGGTCTCCAAAAGCATCAATTCCCTAGTGAAGTCAACATGATGAACGATCACCTTTCAAAAAGGAGGATCCCTAACAAAGTTTGTTTCACAAAGTCGTTGAAATGTGGCGCAATCCATCTGTCAAAATGTGCCGGATAACCAAGTTATCAAAATGTGGCGCATCCATAATTCAATCTGTCAAAATATATCGAATATCAAGTGGTCAAAATGTGGAGCATCCATCCTTCATTCCATCAAAATCTGTTGGATATCTAGTCATCAAAATATGGCGCCATCCTTCAATCCGTTGAAATGTGTCGGATATCAAGTTGTCCAAATGTGGCGCATCTATCCTTCAATCCATCAAAATGTGTTGGATATCAAGTCGTCAAAATGGGGCGCATCCAACCTTTAATCCGTCGAAATGTGTCTGATATCAAGTCATCAAAATGTGGCACAATCAATCTGTCAAAATGTGGCACATCCATCGTTCAATCCATCAAAAGGTGTCGAATATCAAAGTTGTCTGGTTGTGGCACATCATCCAACAGGACAACCTCTCCACGAGGAGCACTTCAGAATTTTACGACACTGTTTGGCGCATTGCACCGTCTGCAAGGACAACCTCCCTACGGGGAGCATTTCAAAATTTTACGCTGTCGTTTGGCGCATTGCATCGTCTAAAAGGACAACCTCCCTATAAGGAGCATCTCAGAATTTTATGCTACCATTTGGGCATTACACCCTCCAAAAGGACAACCTCCCAATGGGGAGCATTTCAAAATTTTATGCTGCTGTTTGGCGCATTGCATCGTCTGCAAGGATAACCTCCCTATAGGGAGGATCTTAGAATTTTACGCTGCCATTTGGCGCATTGCACCATCTAAAAGGACAACCTCCCTATGGGGAGCATCTTAGAATTTTACGCCACCATTTGGCACATTGCATCATCTAAAAGGACAACCTCCCAACGGGGAGCATTTTAGAATTTTATAACGCCGTTTGGCGCATTGCACCATCCGAAAGGACAACCTCCCTATAGGGAGCATTCTAGAATTTACACCGTCGTTTGGCACACTGCACTTCATTCAGGCCATCATCTGACACAAATCATTTAGTTTCGTATTTCAGATTTACAACGTTCAAGTCATCCAAAGTGATGCCCCTCCAAAAGTGGTGTAGCCCAGTTCAAGCCGTCCAGTCGTGGTGCACCAAATCTACACCCAAAGTGAATCAACTCCAAATCCCCGGTAGAGCTAGCAATTTTCAAAGGATGCAAACTAGGAAGTATTATTACCACTTACACGTAGGGATGGCAGCAGGGCGAGTACCCGCAAAAGACAAACTAACCGAATCTGAATCCGTTAATAATTGAAATACCCAAATCCATCCTGGACCCATTAAAGAATAAACCAAAAATACCCAAATCCATTTAGAAATACCCGCATACTACCCGAATCTGTATAAGTACCCGTTAATCACATTTATTCAATTCATCAAACCAGATTCAAGATTCAGCAACTACTACATTTTTGTAGATCTAACCAGTTACAGAAACACATTTTATTCAATTAATCACATTTATTCAATTCATCAAACCAGATGCAAAAACACATTTTATTTTTTGCATGTATAGATTTTACATTTTGTATAAAAAAATTGAACCCATAAAGTAATTCAACAATTCCTCATCTCCGTTTGTTTACATAGGTTTATTAAAAAAAAGAAGGAAGCAAATGTAAAAAAGAACTGAAAATGAAATATAAAAGAATTAAGACCTGACTGAAGAGCACTTGGATCTCTTTATTTGTTCACATATGTTTATTAAAAAATAAAAAAGAAGAAGAACGAAGGAAATGAAAAAGAGAACTGAAAATGAAATATAAAAAAAATCAAGACCTGACTAAAGAGCAGTTGTACACTTAAAGAGCACCTCTACTGTGGAGGTGATGGCCTAGAACGAAAGCAACGAGAAGATCTTCAAGAAAGACCTTGGGTGTGGCTGTAGAAGTGCAGTGGCGCAAGAAAGGGAAGAGGAGGAGAAAAGGTTTGAGAGGAGTTAAGTGAGGAACTTTTTGTTTTTGATATTAAAATCCAACCCTAGGCTAAAGCGATGTTGTTTTAGTTATGGGTTGATCAAAACCTCCTACATCAAAACTACGTCGTTTTGATGTAAAAGGGTAGTTATTTTTGTTATTATTATTATTAAAGTTATTATTATTCTTAATTTTCTTAAAGTTATTATTATTATTATTATTATTATTATTATTATTATTATTAATTAAAACACAGTAATTATAGTTCAACATTATAGTAAGTTTAATAACAAAATATTATGTGAAGTATTGAGTTTAATATATTATACTTAGTAGATTATAATTAATTATTGTTGTTGTAATCCTTAATTTATATACACTAGACTTACTAAATATAAGTATAATAATATATATGATCATACTAAATATAAGTATACTAAGATCTAATTGTAAATTATATTTATAAGTTCATCGATTATATTTTATAAGAGTTATATTTTAATTTACTAAAAGTCTATCTAGATTTTATATCCCACATGAGTCATATTTTAAATTAAGATTCAGTTAAAAAAATTCAAATTAAGATATAATTACAATTATCATTAAAAATTTATTAGTGATATTGATAAGTAGCTTTAAAAATATTTAATTATAATATTATTAACATTCTATTCAATAAATAACTTTTTATTTTTAATAAATTTCATAGCTATCAAATTATAATACATTCAATTAAATTACTAAAATATGAATACTACATATAAAATTTTATTTAATATATTTTATGAAAAGAAACTAAAGTCATTTCATTAAGATATTATAATTTAATTTATGTAATTTTATTTATGAATAAGATTATATTATTTTTAATAATATTTTATTCATTAATTAATATTTCTATAAATTATTGATATTAGTAATCTTTATATGTATTGTGAACATTCTTTAAATAAGAATGTGACGTGGTGTGGTGGTAAGTTAGCTTCATTGCGATCTAAAGTCCAAAAGTTCAATTCTTGATATTAGTAAAAAATTTTGCGTAAAAAACATGTTTGTATCGAGTACGCATTACCCGATCAGCTAAACTCGAATTCTGCTCCAAACCCGATGCGGGTATTAAATTCACTACTCAAATCCGTTTATACACTACTCGAACCGGCTAAAATTGGTTCGGATCGGGGCAAGTACCATCGAGTCGGGTTAAATTATCATCCCTACTTACGGACAAATTTTAGACGCTTAATTTTTGCTTCAAAAATAGACTCGATGATGATAGCATATACTGCTAAGAAGAGTTTGAAGCATCTAAGGAACTTGCTCCCAAGGTAATGATCTGAGTCTAAAAAGTGCAATCCTTATCAGCTTTTTCATATTTTTTTACAAAACGAGGCCCATAAGCTCATCTCGGATTTGCCCAGGATGCACCTCAGTGTCGTACGACACTCTGTGCATCACCCGGACCAATTTCATAAAAATTAGGTCAGTTTACTGGTGGGGCCCATTAGGGATCCTTAAGGTGCCCATTAGTGGTGATAACATTTCTTGTGGTAGAATGAGTTCAGAACATCCGACTGATTTGATTCTTGAACTAGGAATCCTAGGGTTGGAAATCGGATCCATCGAATCATTTTCATATTTTTAGGGTTCGTGTTGAAACAGGGTCCGAAAATGCATCCAAGGTGCACATGGGATAAATTTTCATAACTTATGTCGATGCATGTACCACATGAACTGATTTCATGAAAAATAAAAAATTGGATCGTTTATAGGGCCCACCTATGGGCCCACTTGCCACATGGGGAGTGAATAGTGCTAAAACAGCCATTTGCCTAGGGTTAAGGGGTTGACATTTTATTTGGTGAGCAATTGCAATTTTGAGAGAAAACTAAGAACAAAAACACAAAAACAATAAATCAAACACAAAAATAAAATCAAAAACACAATCCAAATTCAATTTCTTCATAAAAATCTTAAGAGTTTTCTTTGTTTGATTGTGTGAGAGAGTATTTCTAGGATAGTCAGTGAGTTCTACACACACATACACTTTTAGAAATGAAATCAACACACAAATTCAGATCATCTTCAAAGATCAAGTGTTCTTGAGGTGTTCTTCATCAATCTTCAAGCAAATCATCAATTTTCCTTCAAAAAAAGGTAACTGAGAGTCTAAACTTCATTCTCTTTCAATTTTCAGTTCATTTTCTATCTTATAACTCTAAATAATTGAGCCTTTACAAGAGGAACATGTAAAAATTTGATTTTGCAACAATCTGCTGCATTTCTAGGTGCAAAGGCGCAAGCCTTAAACTTAAGACGCCAGCCTTCAGCTGAAGGCGCACTCCTTAAGCTAAGGGCACACACCTGAAGCTTAAAGTTAAGACTCACGCCTTTAAGCTTAAGGCGCCCAGAAATGCCCAGAAACGTGACAGATTGCTGTCAACCCCTCTTCCCTTTGATCTTTCGGTGATTATAGGCTTCATTTAACTTGGAATGGGGCATGAGTCACTTACACTAGTGTTAGTCTATAAGTTCCAAAAGAAAAACTATGTAAAAAATATCAAATCATGCCTAGATTTTGGGATCGAAGTGGGTTAAGGCCTAAGGGTCGAAAATCTATGTTTGATCCGGATAAGTATGTTAATGATTTTAATATTATTTCTTGCAATGATTTGTGAATTTTGTTCATCTAACAAGGTGAACATTATGATCATGAGCTTGAAATGATATTAAAATTGTTATATTTTCATTTTTGCGATTATTTATTTATATGTATTTAATTATTGTTCTACAATATTTATTATATGTTGTTTATCTAATCTACTAACATCACTAATATTTCTGACATTAATTTTAATTTTGCCATTTTATTATTTATTGTTTAATTTGAGTGATTTATTATATTTTCAGATTAACATTTGTGTTTTGATGATTTCCAATTAATATTTGCATAAATCATGTTGTTTGAATGTGTTATATTTGTCGAATATTTCTATTTTAATTTCTGAGTTTAATGTGATTTATTCAAGAAATTTGTAATAATTGTATTAATGTTGATTTGTATTAATTAAATGGAAAATGAAAATATGTAACGGGATAAATGGGTAGAATGTATTTTAGGAAGGATTGTAATTTTTTTCTCCTCCCTCCTTTATGGATGTTTAATTTTCATGTTGGATGAATGTTTTAATTGTGATAATTTACTTGAATGACATTGTTTTCAAAATTGCATGAAATGATTTTACATCTCAAATTAAATTAATACCGTAATCAATAAACAATGAATATTCGGACAACTAGAAGGCCGGTTTATACCAGGCGGAATGGGTACCTAACAGTTTCCCATCTCTGTACCCAACTCTCGAATCCACTCTAGTTAAAACCAGATTAATTAATTCTTTGGAATTAATTAATTTGAGAAATTTTTCCTCAATTTAGTAAAATAGGGTGGCGACCCTAAATAATTTTCAAAACCTTACCAAAGTAAGGAGACATTTCTCTCAAGATTAAAATGCGATTGGATAAAATAATTTTATGAATTAAAATTAACTAAACCTGTTTGATTCGGTTTACTCGAGAAACTCTTAAAAAAACCATGAGACGCTATGCAGAAACCACGTCATCCTCACCAGGGATCAGATTTAGGGGCATTGCATGCTTTTGGTGGATTGGTTTGAGGGTCCCATCCACTTAGAGTTGGTACATACCTCGTCATTTGACCATGTCATATCAAATTGAACGATTGGTACGCTAAACCCATTACCCTACCGTAAGGAACGGAGGTGCACAAGATGAGTGAGCAGCCTTCTCGACCCAGGATAGTTCAAAGGAAGATTGCCCCAAAGTGATAATGGTAATTTGGTTTGCTTAGTTCTAATGTTGGGAAAGGATCCCGAATGATGCATCTGTATGTATACAAGGTGATTTTCAACTTGATCTAAACTAGAGATTCGAGACCTACTCGATACTCCTCTTACTATATTTTTTAGTTAAAAAAATGTTTTAAAGTTCCCAAGCAAACCGTGAGCCCCCTCCTAGGTGTTGTGTGGTAGACTCGCTATTGTGAATGTCCAACCGAACGGTCATATTGGTTGGTGCATCACGAAAGAAACTGGAAAACACCTGAGACTATTCGAAACCCTGCTGTGGTCCTTTCCCAATTCCTTTATTAGGTGTTAGCCCTGCATGCGGCTAGTTGGTCTAATTAGTTTATCTGATTATCAATTTTACTAGTTTTAAGGCTCTGTTTAGTGTTTAAGTGATGTCTGGTTGGCTCTTTAGAGGGCTTGTGTGGTGTTTGACTCCTTAAATATGTGCCACAATGGATAAAAGCACTAGCCTCAAATAATTAGGTTCGAGGACTAGGTTTTCAGTTCCTTTTCATGGATCAAAAGTTTGGGTTCAAGTTGAAAATCAAAATTATTATTTTGTATAAATATCAAATTATTGATGCATGGGCATACTCATAATGCATGTTAATAGAAATATAGTGCATAAAGAGTAAGAAGATATAATAAAGGTGTATATTTCAGAGGGGAGCCTGACTATAGCTTTGTTATCAAGGAGTTTTAGGTCATGCAACACATTCCCCTAAGTCCCGACCGGTCAGTTCGATCAGGGGCCTACTATTGAGGATGAATTCATAGGTATGCCTTCATACCTCATTTGTATGAGGATTAAGTCACACAAAATTCTACCATCGATTAGGATGGTAGGGTTTTAAAGGTGCCACTCTTGAAGTGGCTTACTAGTTTACCAACTAACTCCAAAATTAGTTTTGAAAACTGGTTTTATGATTTTGCTGACTAAACCAGGATTAGTTTGCTGGATGGACCGGGCTTAAAGATGCATAGTGCCGACTAGACCGGGCTTAACAGTTGATAAGGTACCGGATGGACCAGGCTTGAATTGGACAAAGTCTGAGTTAGAGATTATGCCCTCGTGATGCGACTTGACGGTGTGTTGTTGACCAAGGAGGTCGAGTCTTCCTTCGAATATAAGCTAAGGTAGGGCATGAGGACTCGTAAATTGGTCTCATATAATATTGTCAAATGATAAATTATTCATCAATTGCTAAATTTGATTAATAATTAATCACCTAACTAGTAGTTTTGACCTAAGGAAGGTCAAAGTGTAAGTGAAAGTCGAAAAGATTGAATTTTGAGAACTGAGTCGGGCTTTAAACTCAACTATGGAAGATGAGGAAAGTTGGACTCTTAGTCGTAGAATCATAAAAGAGAGTATGAAGAATCCTTGATGCTTGAGAGGCACTCGATCAAGCAATAAGAGGTGAGTTGTGAGAGGGGGGAGTGTGCCTTTTATAGGCAAAGGGGTTGGTTGAGCCAACTTGGTCAGCGCTAGCCACTCCTGTAATGGCGTCGGAAGCCTCTTTTTCGATGCTAGTTGGGATCGACGGCGGTATCTTGGACGACACCGCTGCCTTGGGTGATCGACGCTGCCGCTTAGTTGGGCGGCTCCGATCGGGGCAAATGACCAATATGCCCCCTCCCCTTTGGTTTTAGGGTTTTTGGGCTTTAGGAAGTCCGTTTGAGGTCCAATTGAACTCCGATCGAGATGATTCTTACACCGTTGGAACCGTAGGGGAATTCCCTAGAGCCTGGTGCTAAAATCATGGTCAACACTAATGTGTACTATAAGCTTGACTTGTTGAATGATCATTTTAGTGTTTTAGGTTGCACTTCATGTGAATGTCTGTGTATGCATTATTTATTATTATTCACTAAGATGTAAAACTCACTCTTCTTTTATTTAACTTTTTAGGAAGTAGAATCCATTTCGATCCGGCTAAAGCTCTGCATCCTTCTCTATAGGACTATAGAAGTAAATATCTAATTTCAGTAATTACTTAAAGCATGTAATTTTTATGAAGACTTTTATTATTTCTAATTTTTATTGACTCTGCAGTTTTAGGATTTGTATCTCTAATCGTGTATTAAAATGAGAATGCTAATCTATGAATATCCTAATTAGTTATCTATGATACATATGAGTCAGTAACCCATAATATGAATGAGAAGTATTAGTAATAGGCCCAAACCCTATTTTATTTGAGATGTTAGAGATTGAGCTAGGAATGTGCGACTATTTCATGTATACAAATAGTCTGGGCTTACTAGAAATTCATTTGTCATGCATGAATATTGTGATTTATGCTTACTACAAGCCTCAATGGCCTTAAATTTACTTAAGTCCTAATGCTAATCCGGTCCACGATTTTGGGTCGTTATAAATTTTAGTAAGATATGTTGAGAAAATATAGTTTATCGGAGTTTTATTAAATTGAACTGTAGCCATTGAATCTTTAAATAGTAAACAAATCCTAGCCATTGATTTAACAATTTCATGTGTAAGTTGTCTCAATATTATGAAAATGCCATTTAAGCACATACTACAGCACACTTTTCTTTCCTTTTTCTTTCCCATTTTTCCTCTTTTCTTCTCCTTCTTGGCCTCCTTGGCTGAATGACAATAGCCTCCTCTTCCTTTCTTTTCCTTTCAATTTTACCAAAGAATCTCACTAAATTCCTTAAATCCTAAGAAATCTAGACTAAGTTCATGAAGATTGAGGCTTGTAATTGAATTATAAATTCTAAGGAAATCCAAGTATTGGCTATTGATTCAAGTAGGGATTTTAAAATTTAGTTGATTCTGAGAAATAGGTTTGAGTTTTTTATTCTGTCCTCATAATATTTTCCATACTTTCTTGGTTTGGTTTTGATTTTTCTTTGGCTATCCTTTTGTTTAGAGGTTGGTAAGATTCCAAGAGTAGAAAAAAAGGGAAATCAAAGGTTTGATTATTAATTTTAGAGCTCTCTAAGTTTGTTGTTAAGGTTAGTATTCAACAAACTCAATTCCTCTTTCAATTTCTTTAAATTTAATTTCTACGGTTCATAGTGATGTTCAAAAATTTTAATGTTCTTAGATTGATTAAACGTAATCGGATGACTATATGCTTTTGTTGGAACTGTGTTGGATATTGTAGTATTGTTAATTTAACAAAAGGCCATTCCTCCCCTCTTTTCTCTTAGTGGTTGAACCACCTAGGGGTACATGCAAGAGTTTTTCTTGCTTTTACTTTATGATAATCCTTTTTTAATGATATTAAGTATGTGATTATAATGTGGGAGGATTATCTTCCACAAATTCTTAGGTTTACTAATATTCCTATGACTTTAATTTGGGGTGTTTGACCTAAATAAATGAAATTGTGTTAATTAATTTTTAAATCATGATGTGGGGGAGCTATTAAAAGTAATAGTACGTTAAATTTTTTAAGAACCTCTTTTCTCTTATTTTACTTGTTTTTAATTGATAAAAATACTTTTAGAAATGATGTTTTAAATATAGTTAAAGTTTGGTAAAAATATTCTATTCAAATGATTAGGTCTAAGGATTTTTCTCTAACTTGAAATTTGAAAATTTTGCCTAATTCGATGAAGTTGAGTTAATGATAGATTTCTACATGTTAATGGTGGTGTATGTATACTTGTAATGTGTTTACGTTGAAAAGGAACCATTTCTTTGGCCGAAAAACTCATAATGGTCAAACCTTATGAGTTATGAAGAATTATAATTTCCTTGCTTTTGATTGATGATTTTCCTCTGGTAATGATGCGAATTGTAAGGCCAAAGTCGAGGAAAGGTCAAATACATAAATTAATCCTTACACTTAGCAAAAAAAAAAAAATTGTGGCCCTCTAAAATTTATAATTAACCTATAATGTCCCTCAACTTATTAATTTTATAACCATTATGACCTTGAGTGGTCATTCCCAGCAATTAAAAATTGTGTGTATGTCACACCTTATCCTATTATAAGACATGACGTGTCTAAAAGAGATTTAAATAATATAATTTCAAAACATATCTTCATTAGCTAATTTATTTTCAAAAACAGTTACTTAGAAGCAGGATCAAAAGCTCTTTCCATTTTTAAAATATATATTTATATATAGGAAAAAGTACTCATAATATCATAAATTTTTGTTTTACAATTATGCAAGTTCGTTCATCACAAATGATTCCATAACCCATAAGTCTAATTGAAAAGTAGTCACATACTGAATCAATCTCACTTTCATATATAAATAATAATAAGAGTAAGTTACTCTAAGTAATAATAGATGCTTGTACTATATATTAGCATCGCGAGTTTACATAAACTTTAATTATATATTGTCACGACCCAAAATCGTGGGCCGGACCGGCACTAGGACCTAGGTAAGCTTAAGGCACCCGAGGCCCGTAGTAAGCCTAAACTATCACACTCCATCCCTATTATCATTAGACTATCGGAATAGTAATGTCACGACCCAAAACCGTGGGCCGGACTGGCACTAGGACCTAGGTAAGCTTAAGGCACCCGAGGCCCGTAGTAAGCCTAAACTATCACAACTCATCCCTATTATCATTTGACTATCGGAATAGTAATCCCATATTATGACATTTTCATAAAACAATCAGAGTTAATAATTTTTTTGACCCAGCATTTAAGTACTATTCGCAGCCTGGGCCCATACTCATATAAAAATATTTTCTCATACAAATATTTATTTGTCATAATATGTTCAAACTATTTATACAGTCTCCCAAATAGTCATTTACACTCCACAATTTATTTATAATCACATAATCATTATTTTACAAGCCATTATTTATTTAAAC
>CANUEX010012055.1:0-28357 GCA_948099535.1 Jatropha multifida
AAGATATATTATGGCATGTATAAAAATATTATAAGAGATTGAGTTGTATATATTGAGTTTGTAAATTAATGAGACTTGTGATTAATTAAGAAGTTTTTATCTTATTGTGAATTTTAAAGTAAATGATCATTAGCGATTAAATTTTTGAATGGATGATATCATGTTATGATAGAACCTAAGTTGATTGATGTGAATACTTAGAAGTGCTGTGTGACCTATTATGCTGATTTGGAGATTTGGGGTTTGGAGGAATTAATATTGGAAGTGTTATTATTTTCTTTGTGTGGCAAGTTGATTTTTAAGAGAAACTCTTGCGAATCTTTCGTAGGAATTTCCTTAAGCTTTATTTTTGAAAAAATATTACTTGCCTCCTTATAAAAACTTAGCCACTTCCAATAAATGATTTAGAATTATTAAGTAAGATAAGACAGTGCTCCAGCACCGAATGTGGCACTCCTCATCAAGTCCTCCGGGATTCGACGGTGGGTGTTACAAAAATAAACAAGAACTCAAAATTCATTCAAAACCTAAAAATTTGAAACTTGAATAAAATGAAAAGGGAAGTGAATTATTATTGCACTTACCTTTAGAATAAGCTTTAAGAAGTTTGGAGAGCCTCAATCCTTGGCTTTCTCCTTCTTTTTAGTAGAGGGTTCTCTAACTTCTTCAAAGTAGGAAAAATACCCATTAAAATAAAAAATTAACAAAAGAAATAGATGGAGCATGATTTAATGTATCAATTACAAGTCTAAACCTTGAATTCTACTTATTAATTCACAAAACTCAAAAATCAGAACTTACTTATTTGAGTAGTAACTCCAAATTCCTTAGCTTAAAACTTCAAATTCTTACTCCTAAGCTTGAGTCTTAGTGTTTATTTGCTATTTCAAGGGTTAAACTAGGTCATTTGGTGAGGTTTGGAAGTAGAAAAATGAGATAAAATGGAAGAAAGATGAGAGAGAAGTTGGCGTGGAGAAGAGAGGAAGAAGATGAGTGAATAGTGTTGCTTTTAAGTAGAAAAGTCAAACTTGACTACTTAAGTTCATGTTAAATGAGTGGCTATAATCAAGTCAAGGTATTCTCATCCAATGGCTCTAAATACTCATAAAATAATTCTCTTGTAATTATTATTTAACTCCACCAATTAATCAAATTAATTCCATGAAAATAATTCCTCAATATTCCTTAACATACTACACTAGAAAACACTATTCAATAAATGCCTTAATTCTCCAAAAATATTCATGAAATATTTTCTACCCACCTAAATCATGCAAACATGCTCCAAAAATATTAAATGAAGTATTAGACATGCATAGTAATTTTTTCGGACTGAAATAATACCAAGTCTCGGACTGATGGTACTATTCACAGACCGGTAAATCACTATTACTGACACTGCAAAAGACACTGAAAAATGGACTGTTACAGTTCTCCTCCCCTTAAAAGAAATTCATCCTCGAATTTCACTTGATATAAATAATTGAGGGTGTTGTTGTCGCATGTGATCTTCTCTTTCCCACATAGCTTCCTCTGTCTTATGATTCCTCCATAAGACCTTTACTAGAGGTATTCTTTTATTCCTTAATTCCTTAACCTCTCTAGCAAGTATCCTTATGGGTTCTTCCTCATATGTCAAATCCAGCTCGATGGTGACAGACTTGGCTGAAATGACATGCGAAGGGTCTGACCGGTACCTCCGTAGCATGGATACATGAAAGACATTATGTATCCGATCCAAGTCTGGTGGTAAAGTGAGTCTATAGGCTAATGGACCCACACGCTCTAAGATCTCATATGGACCTATAAACCTAGGACTAAGCTTACCCTTCTTACCAAACCTCAAAAATTTCTTCTATGGAGAAACTTTTAAAAACACTCTGTCACCCATTGAATACTCGATATCCTTCCTCTTAAGATTGACATACGACTTCTGACGATCTGAAGCCACTTTCAACCTTTCCCTTATGATTCTAACCTTATCCTCTGCATATCGGATCAAATCAGGACCCACTCTCTTACCCTCACTAAGCTCTGTCCAACATAGAGGTGTCCTACACCTCCTACCATACAAAGCCTCAAATGGAGCCATCTGAATACTTGACTGATAACTGTTTTTGTAGGCAAACTCAATAAGCTGAATATACTTCTCCCAACTGCACTCAAACTCTATCACACAAGCCCTCAACATATCCTCAAGGACCTAAATCACCCGCTCTGACTAACCATCTGTCGCGGATGGAAGGCTGTGCTGAAATGTAATCTAGTACCAAGAGCCTCAAGTAGCTTCTTCTAGAACCTCGAAGTAAATCTCGGGTCTCTATCAGAAATAATGGAAGAAGGAACTCCATGAAGTCTCACAATCTCATCAATGTAGAGCTCTGCGTACTGCTTCATAGTGTAGTCAATCCTAACAAGAAGAAAATGCACTGATTTAGTCAATCTATCGACTATGACCCTAATAGCATCTTTCTTTCTAGGTGTAGTAGGCAAACCAATCACAAAATCCATGGTGATCCTATCCCATTTCCACTTCGGAATGGAGATAGGGTGTAGCAAACCCGATGGGACCTGATGCTCTACAACGTCCCTCTTCATAGCTGGCCACCAATAATGTACCCTCAGATCCTAGTACATCTTATTACTACCTGGATGCATAGCATATGGACTATTATGGGCCTCCTCCAAGATACTCCTCCTCAAATCCGAGATCTTAGGCACACAGATCTGATCCCCAAAGTTCAAGCAATCATCCTTAATTCCAAATCTCTTATTCTTACCCTCTCTGACTAGGTCTTTCCACAAGGCAATGGTCTCATCACCCTACTGTGCATCTCTAATCTGCTGAAGTAGGCTAGGTCTTACCATAGGCTCTGCTATAAGAGCACCATCTCTAGCCACTGATAACTGAACATTCATAGCACGAAGGGCAACTAAAGACTTCTTACTGAGTTCATCCGCCACTACATTAGCTTTACTTAGATGGTAATCTATAGTGAAATCATAGTCCTTAAGTAGCTCTAACAACCGACGCTGCCTCAGGTTAAGCTTTCTTTGCATAAGCAGATACTTAAGGCTCTTATGATCCGTATACAAGTGGCATCTCCCTCTATATAGGTAATGCCTCCAAATCTTCAAAGCAAACACAATAGCTGCAAACTCCAAATCATGGGTAGGGTAGTTCTTCTCATGTGGCTTAAGCTATCAGGAAGCATAAGCAACTACCTTGCCCTCTTGCATAAGTACACAACCCTGACCATTATACGAAGCATCACTATAAACATCATATGCTCTGCCTAGAGTTGGCTGTGTCAAAATCGAAGCCTCAGTAAGCATCACCTTAAGCCTCTCAAAACTACTTTAGCATCTATCAGACCACTCAAAACGGACATCCTTATGCAGAAGTCTAGTCAAAGGGGCTGCAATAAGTGAAAACCCCTTGACAAACCTCCTATAATATCCAACCAAACCTAAAAACTACGAACCTCTGTGACATTCTTAGGTGGCGTCTAATCAAGTACTGCCTCAATCTTCTTCGGATCTACCTATATAACCTCTATAGAGACAATATGTCCTAAGAAAGCGATCTCAATCAACCAAAACTCACACTTACTGAGCTTATCATACAACCGTCGGTCTCTCAAAGTCTATAGAATTGTCCGCAGGTGATGATCATGATCCTCTTTAGTTAGAGAGTACACCAAAATGTCATCAATGAAAACCACCACAAACTGATCCAAGTAAGGATGGAAGATCTGGTTCATCAAATCCATAAACATTGTTGGAGCATTAGTCAACCCAAATGGCATCACCAAAAACTCATAGTGGCCATATCGAGTCCTGGAAGCAGTCTTAGGCACATCCGACTCTCTAACTCCCAACTGATGATACCCTGACATCAAGTCAATCTTCAAGAACATCGTGGCCCCTCTCAACTGATCAAATAAGTCATCTATCCGAGGCAATGGATATCAATTCTTTACTGTCACCTTATTAAGCTGCCTATAGTCAATGCACAATCTCAAAGTGCCATCCTTTTTCTTCACAAACAATACTAGAGCACCCCAAGGGGATACACTAGGTCGAATAAAACCCTTGCCGAGAAACTCCTAAATCTAAATCTTCAACTCTCTCAACTCAGTAGGAGCCATGCGATATGGAGTAATAAATATAGGTCAGTACCTGGCATAACCTCAATACTAAACTCAACCTCTCTCATAGGAGGTAAACCAGGCAATTCCTCAGGAAACACATCCGGAAAATCACATACTGTCGGAATCTCATGGACACTAGGAGGTCTCTACTTAGGCTCAAGTACACAAGCTAAGAATGCCTCGCAGCCATGCAGTATCATCCTCCTAGTAGTACTGGCTGAAATAACATTAGAAAGATAATCCATCCTCTCTCCCACAACAACAATCTCCTCTCTAGACAGAGTCTGAAGTGTAATCGTCTTATGTCTACAATCAACAATAAGCCCATGCCTAAATAGCCAATCCATGCCCAAAATCACATCGTATTCTTGGAAGGGAAACTCTATCAAATCTCCAGGAAATACATGCCCATGAATGACTAAAGGGCAATCTCTAAATACTCGGTCAACTACGACACTTTGCCCCAAAACACTAGTGACCTTAATGCTGTGCTCTAATGTATCGGCATGCATACTACCCAGTCCACCCACATGCTTGCATATATATGAATGCGTGGAGCCCGGATCAATCAAAATAAGTACAAAAGTGTCAAAGATGGAGAAAGTACTTGCAATGACATTCGGAGTATCATGCTCCTCCCTAGTCCTGATAGCATAGGCGCTTGCCAATGCTCTAACCTCCGATCTATCCACTGTCTCAGAAACTGGCCTCTGACTCCCCATACCATGTACATCAGCATGGCCTCTACCTTTGCCTCTCTGAATACAATGAGCTGGCCTCCTAACCTAGCGAACCGAACCAGTCACTGCCAGTGGGCAATCCCTAATCATGTGCTCAGTGGACCCACATCTAAAACAAGTGCTCGCGACTCTCCTACACAGTCCAACATGTCTCCCACCACACTGGCTACAAATCAGACATCCTGACCATGCAACACCTCCACCACTAGCAACAGATGTAGTCTGAGGAGCTGCTCCCGCATATGTACCCTAGCCAAATCTTCGACCTGGTCTGAATCCCGTCTGTGGTCCACCTCTAAACCTCTTGCTACTAGATTGGATCCTAGAAGTTTGTCTAACATCAGCATGACCTCTACCTTTGCCTCTCTGAATACAATGAGCTGGCCTCCTAACCTAGCGAACCGAACCAGTCACTGCCAGTGGGCAATCCCTAATCATATGCTCAGTGGACCCACATCTAAAACAAGTGCTCGCGACTCTCCTACACAGTCCAACATGTCTCCCACCACACTGGGTACAAATCAGACATCCTGACCATGCAACACCTCCACCACTAGCAACAGATGTAGTCTGAGGAGCTGATCCCGCATATGTACCCTAGCCAAATCTTCAACCTGGTCTGAATCCCGTCTGTGGTCCACCTCTAAACCTCTTGCTACTAGATTGGATCCTAGAAGTTTGTCTAGATGTAACACTCTAAAACCTCTTATACTGGTTGCCCTGTTAGGTCCTCTGACCTCTAGCCTGACTCTCCATCTGGATCGCCTCAAGCTCTAAAGTAGGCTTCACCAAAGAAGCTAGTGTGGTGTGAAGCTGGGATGTCAGTTTTGTCCCGCAGGTGAAATGGGAACTTTCCAAGTGGTCACCCATCTTAGGATTTCTGTCAAATGAGCACGTTTAACCCTGGAGTTCTTCCAACTCTCTAGTCATTCCACCAAAAGGCGCCCCTGATGATTAGTTACCCCCTTTTTGATATATGATCCGACTCATTCCTGTGTCCCGCATTCCACTACCCTAGCTAGCCTGTCATCCTAGAAGCTCGCCAAGAGCCCCTTGCGCTACTCGCCCTCTTTGGATCGCTTTGCTAGGTCGGGATGTCTCACATCCTCAGCTTTAGCTACCTTAACTATCGACTCCCACCATTAAGCCTCTCAATATAAATAAGAAAATATCACAAATACCAATATATTTTTTATTTCTTTATAACGAAATAAAATCCCATTCTTAATTTAGGAAATTCATAAATACAATATATCTTTATTTTCTTATATCTGCATAAAATTCCATTCTTAGTTAAGGCTCATACTAATACAAAATGAACATAAGCAGATTCAATCGTGGCCTGTGAAAGCGCCACCCCCATTACACAATCGTGGCCTTTGAAAGCACCACCCCCATCACATAATAAGTGCGTCCGCTTATTCATAAGGGCTGATAACCCTAGCATATGATCATAGCTCCACATAACAAAATGGGATGATAACCCGAGCATGCTCACATATTGAAATCAATTTCATCATACTACATTTCAATCATGTATAGTAGAGCCCAAAATAAATGCGTTCTTCCATAAATAATCTCATTTCTCATTCACCATTCCTTATCAAAAAACATTTTATAACTAACACTTATTATTTCAAAATCACTTAACTTACACCTTGTAAATGCACTTTAAATCCTCTTATATTTAAAGCCAAAACCATACTTTTTAATCACAATCAATCATAACTTAAAAATACTTAAAGATCAACATTTAAAAGACCAAAATCATGCCTTACCTACTAAAGAAGGTTCACCCTCCTTATGAAAACAAAGGAGGAAAATCTTCCTCCATCGAATGCCTTAATCACTAACTCAAAATCATTACTCAAAATCATTAAACCCATTACTTTAAACACTTAACTATAAAACTCATTTTACCATTTCAAAACCTTCTTTAAGTCATGAAAAATTCTAAGACATTAGAATTCAAATTAAAGCTTTAAACCATCACCAAATTACTTATAAACAAACTCATTTAAGTTAAAATCAAGCTTAAAAATCAAAGAAACACAAAGGCCCTTCACCCTCCATAAGTTTGGCCATCCTTTCAAAACAAAAGGAAAAATAGTTTCCTTCCAAATTACTTTCACAAATCATAAGGAAAACCACTTCAAAGCTCATTTACAATCAAAGCAAATAAAAAACAATAACAAAAATCAAGGCCCTTCCTCTAAGGAGGGTTCGGCCATTCATGAGAGAAGAGGGAGGAGAGGTTCCTCTTCCCATTCAAGCATTCTTTCTTGCTTATTAATCATAGGAAATCACATTAAAACATCCAATTGTTCATTTCCCAATGCATTCCATATAAATCCCCAAATCATTAAAAACCTCTAAATTTCAAATTTAAAGAAATTGAAAGGGAAATGGAAATATTAGTGCACTAACCTTTCAATCAAGCTTTAAGAAGCTTAGAAAGCTTCACTCTTTAGGCTTTCCTTTCCCTTTGGCGGAGGGTTCTCCCACTTCTTCAAAGTAGGAAAAAGTGCACATTAAAATCAAAATTAACAAAAGAAATGAATGGAGCATGATTTAATGCATTAATCCCATGCCTAAACCTTGAATTCTACTTATTAAATCATAAAACTGAAAATCCACAACTTACTTGCTTCAATGGCAACTTCAATTCTCCTTGCTTTTAATCATCAATTTCAACTTCTACTTCTTATTTCTTAAGAATTAATCACTATTCTATGGTTTAATTAGGTAGTTTAGTGGTAATTTGGAGGTAGGAAAATGAAAGAAAATGGAGGAAGAAGAGAAGAAGATGGTGGCGTTGGAGAAGAAGAAGGGAAGAGAGAGAATGTATTGATGAGTGGTAACTTTAAGTAGCAAAGTCAAACTTTGCTTCATAATTTTATGCCAAATGAATGGCTATGATCAAGTCCTAAGTAATCTCATCCAATGGCTCTAAATATTCATCAAATAATTCTCTTCCAAATATTATTTAACTCCACCAATTAATTAAATTAACTCCACAAAAATAATTCCTCAATTATTCCTTAATATACCACACTAAAAATAATATTCACTAAATGTCTTAATTCACCAAAAATATTCATGAAATATTTTCTACCCACCTAAATCATGCAAACACGCTCCAAAAATATTAAATAAAATAATAGACACACAGTAATTTTTTCAAACCAAAATAATACCAAGTCCTGGACCGATGGTACTATTTACAGACCGGTAATCACTATTAACGACACTGAAAAATAGTCCGTTATAGTTTTTCCCCCTTAAAAGAAATTCATCCTCGAATTTATCTAATATAAATAACTGAGGATGCTGTTGTCGCATATCCTCTTCTCTCTCCCAAGTAGCCTCCTCTGTCTTATGGTTCCTCCATAAGACCTTCACTATTGGTATTCTCTTATTCCTTAATTCCTTAACCTCTTTAGCAAGTATCCTTATGGGTTCTTCCTCATATGTCAAATCCAGCTTGATGGTGATAGACTCAGCTGAAATCACATGTGAAGCATTCGATCTATATCTCCATAGCGTGGATACATGAAAGACATTATGTATCTGATCCATGTCTGATGGTAAAGCTAGTCTATAGGCCAACGATCCCACACGCTCTAAGATCTCGTATGGTCCTATGAACCTAGGACTAAGATTACCCTTCTTACCGAATCTCAGAACCTTCTTCCATGGAGACACCTTCAGGAACACTCTATCACCTACTGAGTACTCAATATCCTTCCTCTTAAGATCAGCATACGACTTCTGACGATTTGAAGCTGCTTTTAATCTCTCCCTTATGATCCTCACCTTATCTTTCACATCACAGATCAAATCTGGACCCACTATCTTACACTCACTAAGCTTCGTCCAACATAGGGGTGTCCTACACCTCCTACCATACAAAGCCTCAAATGGAGCCATATGAATACTCGACTGATAACTGTTGTTATAGCCAATCTCCACAAGTCGAATATACTTCTCCCAACTACCCTCAAACTCTATCACACAAGCCCTCAACATATCTTCAAGCACCTAAATTACCCGCTCTGACTGACCATCTGTCTACGGATTGAAAGCTTTGCTGAAATGTAATTTAGTGCCTAAAGCCTCATGTAACTTCTTCCAAAATCTCAAAGTAAACCTTGGATCTCTATTCGAGATAATGGAGGAAGGAACTCCATGAAGTCTCACAATCTCATCAATATAGAGCTCCGCGTACTGCTCCAAAGTGTAGTCTATCCTAACAGGAAGAAAATGCGCTGACTTAGTCAATCTGTCGACTATAATCCAAACATCATCTTTCTTCCTAGGTGTAGTAGGCAAACCAATCACAAAATCCATGGTGATCCTATCCCACTTCCACTCCAAAATAAAGATAGGCTATAGCAAACCCGATGGGACTTAATGCTCTGCCTTAACCTGCTGGCAAGTCAAGCATCTTGATTCAAAACCTGCAATGTCTGTCTTCATAGCTGGCCACCAATATTGTACCCTCAAATCCTGGTACATCTTATTACTACCTGGATGCATAGAATACTGACTACTGTGGGATTCCTCTAAGATACTCTTCCTCAAATCTGGAATCTTAGGTACACAAATTCGATTCCCAAAATACAAGTAGTCATCTCTAATCTCAAACCTCTTCTTCTTACCCTCTCTAACCAAGCCTTTCCACTTGGCAATGGTCTCATCACCCTATTGTGCATCGCTGATCTGCTGAAGTAGGCTAGGTCTCACCATAAGCTCTGCTACAAGAGCACCATCTCTAGCCACTGATAACTGGACATTCATTGCACGAAGTGCAACTAAGGACTTCCTGCTTAGTGCATTAACCACTACATTAGCTTTGCCCAGATGGTAATCTATGGTGAAATCATAGTCCTTAAGTAGCTCAAACCATCTACGCTGCCTCAGGTTAAGCTCTTTCTACGTAAGCAGATACTTAAGGCTCTTATGGTCCTTATACAAGTGAGATCTCTCACCATATAAATAATGCCTCCAATTCTTCAAGGCAAACACAATAACTGCTAAATCCAAATCATGGGTAGGGTAGTGCTTCTCATGTGGCTTAAGCTTTCGGGAAGCATAAGCAACTACCTTGCCCTCCTGCATAAGCACACAACCCAGACCATTATGCGAAGCATCATTGTACACATCATATGGTCTGCCTGGAGCTGGCTGTGTCAACACTGGAGCTTCAGTAAGCATCACCTTAAGCCTCTCAACACTAGAGTTTCACTATCAGTCCACTCAAAACGGACATCCTTACGAAGAAGTCTAGTCAAAGCGGCTGCAATAAGAGAAAACCCCTTGACAAACCTCCTATAATAACCAGCCAAACCTAAGAAACTGTGAATCTCCGTGATATTCTTAGGTGGCTTCCAATCAAGCACTACCTCAATCTTCTTCGGATCCACCCGAATACCCTCTGCAGAAACAATATGCCCTAAGAAGGCAATGTTCGTCAACCAGAACTCACACTTACTAAGCTTACCATATAACCACCAATCTCTCAAAGTCTGCAGAACTGTCCGTAGGTGGTGATCATGATCCTCTCTAGTCGGAGAGTACACCAAAATATCATCAATAAAGACCACCACAAACTGGTCCAAATAGGGATGGAAGATCTAGTTCATCAGATCCATAAACACTGCTAGAGCATTAGTCAACCTAAATGGCATCACTAAAAACTCATAGTGGCCATATCGAGTCCTAAAAGTAGTCTTAGGCACATCCGACTCTCTAACTCTCAACTGATGATACCCAAACCTCAAGTCAATCTTCGAAAACACAGTGGTCCCTCTCAACTGATAAAACAAATCATCTATCCGAGGCAATGGATAACGATTCTTCACTGTCACCTTATTAAGCTGTCTATAGTCAATACACAATCTCAAAGTGCCATCCTTCTTCTTCACAAACAACACTGGAGTGCCCCAAGGAGAAACACTAGGTCAAATGAAACCCTTATCAAGCAACTCCTGAATCTAAATCTTCAACTCTCTCAACTCAGTAGGAGCCATTCGATATGGGGCAATGGATATTAGCATAGTACCTGGCATAACCTCAATACAAAACTCAACCTCTCTCAGAGGAGGTAAACCAGGCAAATCCTCCGGAAACACATCCAGAAAGTCACAAACCATCGGAATCTCATGTACACTGAGGGATCTCTACTCCGACTCAAGTACACAGGCTAAGAATGCCTCACAACCATGTTGTATCATCCTCCTAGCAATACTAACTGAAATAACATTAGAGAGGTAATCCTTCCTCTCACCCACAATAACAATCTCCTTTGCAGACGAAGTCTGAAGTGTATTCCTCTTATGCTTACAATCCACAATCACTCCATGCCGTGATAGCCAATCCATAACTAAAATCACATCATATTCTTGGAAAGGCAACTCTATCAAATCACCCGAAAATACATGCCCATTGATAATTAAAGGGCAATCTCTATACACCTGGTCAACTACTACACTCTAACCTAAGGGACTAGTGACCTCAACACTATGCTCTAGTGTGTCAGTATGCATACTACCCAGTCTACCCACATGTATGCATATATATGAATGTGTGGAGGTCGGATCAATCAAAGTAAGTACAAAAGTATCGAAGATGGAAAAGGTACCTATTATGATGTCCGGAGCATCCTGCTCCTCCTTGGTCTTGATAGCATAGGCCCTCGTCGACGCTCTAATCTCTGGCCTATCCATTATCTCAAAAACTAGCCTCTAACTCCCAGGAGCATATGCCTCACCATGGCCTCTACCTCTGCCCCTCTGAACATAGGGAGCTGGCCTCCCAACCTACTAAGTTGGACTAGTCACTGTCATAGGGAAATCCCTAATCATATGCTCAGTGGACCCACATCTAAAGCAAGCTCTCTTAGCTCCCTAACACACCCCAACATGTCTCCTGCCACACTAAGTGCAAGCCGGTAAACCTGACCATGCAGCACCTCCGCCACTAGCAACAGATGTAGCCTGAGGAGCTGATCTCATAAATGTACCTTGGCCAACTCTCTAACCTGGTCTGACTCCCATCTGTGGTCCACCTCTAAATCTCTTACAATTGGATTAAGCCCTAAAAGTCTGCCTAGATGTAGCACTTTGGTATCTCTTATGCTGGCTACTTTGTTCGGTCCTCTGAACTCGAGACTGTCTCTCTATCCGGATAATCTCCAACTCAGAAGCAGCCTTCACCAAAGAAGTCAATGTGGTGTGAGGTTGGGATGTCAAATGCATCCTGTACTCATCCAATAATCCCTTCCTAAATGGCTTACACCTATCTGCCTCAGTAGGGATCAACTTAGCCGCGTACCTACTCAACCGCAGAAACTCCCTCTCATACTCTGAAATGGTCATCCGACCTTACCTGAGCTTCAGAACTCTACTATCCTCTAATCCGTATATAGCTCCCCCACATATTTCTCCCGAAACTCAGGCAGAAAGAAATCCCAGGTAACATCCTCAGCTCTCGCTGTCTTAACCATTGACTCCCACCATAAATAAGCCTCCTCCTTCAGTAAGGAAGTGGCACAGATCAATCGATCCCGGGGACTGCACTGCATCTGCTCCAAGTTGGATTTTCTAAAAATTTGACTTTCAAAACACCAAATCAGAATTCTATTGCAGCGAAATTAGAAAGCATTTGTAAGAGTCAGTTATTTAGTTTAGAACTTTCTCACAAAGCTGTTACACGATTAGAACGAATTTGTGAGAGATAATTATTAATTTTAGAACTAATTCACAAGCCTTCTACAATAGTAGAACATCTCAATAAAGTAAAGTTATTATGTTTAGAACTGCTTCACAAAGGTACTGCGAGATTAGAAAGACTCTGTGAAGAATAATTATTGCAATTAGAACTACTTCACAAAGCCTATGCAAGATTGAAAATTGATTATAATTCAGACTGTGAATTACACTGAATATAAGGACACATTATAACTTGGTATAATCAGAATACAAAAATCCAGAGGTCTAATGTTCCACAAAGATAAAGCTTATTCACGTTTAGAAACAGAACCTAAAATAACTTTGCATTTATGAAACTATTAATAGTTGTGTAAATAGAATATAATCAAGCAGAACTTCAGAAAGTAAAAGAAGATAAACATAGAGATTTATAGTGGTTCGACACTAACTTGCCTACATCCACTCCCCAAGATGAATCTTGAGATCCTCCACTATGTTATCTCTTTTCAAAGGTAAGAGACAAACCAAAAATTACAAGAAAATAGATTTAACACTTAAATCTAACCTTAACCCACTAGATTACATAGGTTCTAGCTAACCTCTACCCTTTCAATTTTGCAGAGAACAAAAAACTGAGATCAAGGCATTAGAATCTCACACAAGGAGAAGGTTGCTCGATAACCTATTTCACCATAGCTTCTCAACTAAGCTATTACACAAATGTTTTTCATTTGAAGTAGTATAATCCACAACAGATTACAATAATCTATATGGACAGAGAGAAATGCAATTATAAGCACAAAAAGAATAGAAAATAGATTTGAAAATAAAAAGTGAAACTCAAAACTGTTCTTCATAAAGTGTTGAAACCAAATTTCTTTTCACTTGTAAAATATCTCTTGAAGAATAAAGATGAAAAGAAATGAAGGGGATTGAAAAGAGAGAACTTAGAGAGATTTTGAAAGTATGAAAAATGGCTCCTTCATTCTTGTCCAATGTTAGCTTTGAGAGAGAGGAGAGATTTTATAAGAAAATGATTATTCTCTTTTAATTAATGTTGGAAATAAAATAATTAAATATTTCTGACATAGTGAGCCAAAAGAGACAATGCATGTAGTGTATTTAAAAGCTTTGTCAGTCTATTTTTAATACACACGCATGCAAGCTTTCAAAATGAAGGGTTTTACCTTTAAAAACTGTGTTATTTAACAATAGAAACAATACAGCTATTATCATAAGCAGGCAGCTGTGTCAGAATCAAAACAATTGTATCAAAATCAGAACATCTTTGCAGAAACTCATTTAATAGCCATAAGAACTTTTACTCAAAAAATCTATGAAGTGGGAAAATGTGAAGAATAATCATTTTGGGTAATCTCCTCTTAATTTCTTTATACAAAATCATTTAAAAATAATTTTTGAGAGAGAGAGAAAATAGATTTGTGCTTATAATATTATTTACTTTCTATCCTACATTAATTTCCTACGACTCAATATAATACTAACCAAAATAATTCTTCAATAAACTCCAAGGTCTTCAAATAAAAGTCTTGGAAGTAGGAACATATTTTCCTCAATAATTCTCCAACAATAATTTCTACATAATATAACTTTAGTAAAAAAACAACATATAAATTTATTTGGTTTACATAATCATCAAAATCTTAAGATAAAATTAACCTCAAGCTAACAATCTACCCTTTTTGATGATGACAAAACCAATAAATTTATCAGCAATAAGTATATGTGCTCCCCCTAAATTTATGCATATCAATAAAATACAAGTTCTAAATTCAACAGATTTTTCATGAAGCAAGATTAGAACTTATATAAACTCCCCCTGAATAAGTGCAAATAAAGCTTAAAGGATTTAGAATAAAGTATAGCTTAGAAACTGACTTTAGAAAAATTGACTTTAGAATTAGAACAAAGTTCTAAAGTCTAACTGTCAGAGACATTCCTTAAGATAAACATATTCTGTTCACATAAAAACAAAACATTTGAACAAAAAAAAATTCACAGGTTAGAACATGATAGTGTAAAGTTCAATAACTTAGAGATTATTATATGTACTCCCCTAAGTACTCAAGAGTATATTATGTTTCTCAAAAGTATACTGTGTTCTCCCCCTTTTTGTCATCATAAAAGAGGGTGAAAAAACAATCACAAAAAATAAAAATTAGAAGATAACATGTAACATAAAAATAAAATAGAAGAATAAATTATAACAGAAAAATTCAAAGGAAAACATAAATCAACTACAAATAGAAATAAGTACGTGAACAGAAAATAAACCATTGTTCAAAAAGAAAACACAAAAGCACAAAAACACTATAATAACAAAACAACAAAGAAGGTTGTCATCAATATTTGCAAAAGTGTTTGGTCAGAAATGATTTGGAAAGAAGTTATTGATCAGCAGGTTCAATTCTAAGCTTTTTAGAACTTTTGAGATTTTGAGCAGGAATGGAAATGGCCTGGTCCTAGGGTCTTTTAACAAAAGGGTGTACAGGTGGTTTACGACTCTTATAGATTGTCCCTTGAGTAGTGTGCTTGAATCTCTTAGGCTTTTCAAAAGATGGAGTAAAGGGTGTAGCTTTTACATTGAGAGTAGCAAGTCTGCTCTCATTAATACTCTTCATTTTTTCCATGGAATCGATGAGAGATTGAGTATTCTTCACAATAGCTTTTCCATGTTTAATACCTTCATCAAGCTCCTTGTTATGTTCTTCAATAAGTTCCTTTTCCATTTTTAACAACATAGCCTCTCTGTTTTTCTGTGCAGAAACATCTTCAGGTGTCTTTCTAATTTCTATTTCTTATTCTACTCCTTCTTCATTACTGAGATTTAACTTCTCAGTTTCTACATCACTGACATTTTCAGCTTCAGCCTCTTGCTTATCCTTCTCAGCTTTCTCTTGTTCATTTCTTCCTAACTTCTCAAAATCTCCTTTTTCTTGAGGAACATTCTGTTCTACTTCCGCTTTTTCATCAGATTCTGCCTCTTTTTCAACTTCTTCTCCCTTTTCTAATTCTTTTTCTATTTCTAATTCTGCTCCGTTTTCTACTTTTGCTTCTTTTTCTACTTCCTTCTCTTTTTCTACTATTTCTAATTTCTCTTTACCCTTTTCTAATCTCACTTTTTTTTTTTCTAAACTTTGCTTTTTCTTTTCTAATCTCAGTTTTTCTAACTTCTCTTTTTCTACAACCTCTTTTTCTTTTTCCTGATCTTCCCCATTCTCCTCATCTTTTTCATCCTTTGACACACTTTGACACTTTTTCTTTCCTAACTTTACTCCCAAAAACTCAAAAATAAGAGTTAGAACCATTCCATAAGGCAACTTCCTTAGATTGCTCACCATTTTGTCAAAATTTTGTCAAAGATTGCATAACACAAGTTGAAGGGCTTTTTCTCTACAATATGCCACATCAAGCATAGTTCAACTTGATTCACATAAGTTAGAGACCCACTTTTAGGAAAAATATAATGCACTATCAGTTTATAAAGCCACTTCATATTTTCTTGAAGATCAGAGCAATCTATCATATATTTTCTTTCTGAATACCCTTTCCTGGTAATCTTTTGAATAAATTCTTCCTTTTTATACTCATTTATCTTGATAGTCTCTTCAATTTTGGTTGCCCTAGATCCAGCATTTGGTATTTTAAAGATTTTTCCTAAGTCATTAATGGTTATAACTCCAACTTCCCCATCCAATTTCATAAAGAGAGAACCAGAATTGATTCCCTTAAGAGAACCATAAAACTCTTTAACCGCAGATTCATAGCAAGGTTTATTAACTTTTAGAAAATCCATCCAACCTTGACATTTAAACAACTCCCTAAAGTTAAACTCAAATTTCCTAAAGAAACTCCAATCAATAGTGTACGAACACATGAGAGAGTTGGGAGATAGAATCGTTTTACCTTTGCTTCGAGAAACATTTTCTTTTTCGATTCTTTTACCCTTCTCTTTGCCTTTTTCTATTTTCGATTTCTCCTTTTTCATTTTTGAACTAGACTGAGGCAGGGATTTCATGAATTCAAATTCTTGTTTCTTGAACTTCTTAACCAATTCAGTAAGGAGTTCAAGTTCTTGGTGGTCATTATTTCAGAGGAAGAAGAATCAAATCCGACATGGTTTATGTTCCTGCTTTCTTGTTCAGAGAGGTTTTAGGGCTCTATTGAGGAGAGAAGAAGAAAATGGCATTGGAAACCGAAAGAGAGAGAGTGAGCGGAAAAGAAAAAGATTAAGTGGAGTTATGTTTTAGGAGAGAGAAGAAACTTTAAGGAGAAGTTTCAATTAATGAGGAGAGAGGGAAAAACTATGTCAGAAACGTGGGAGAGAGAAAAAAAATAAATAATTTTGAAATTTAAAGAGGCAATTTTGGGGAGAAGAGAAAAGTAATTGATTTGACTTTTTGATAATCCCAACAAGTAACTAATACGCACAATTAAAGACTCGCCGCCACTTTTGCAAAAATAAAAAAAATATTAAATCAAAAAATAAAAAACAAATAAATCACTTGATATGTCTAACAAAATTTGAATTCTGATGTTGATGGCAACTCTAGAATTTAACATCAGAACATTATTAAGCCTTTTAGACAGAGACATATTTCAAAAAAAATTTATACAGAGTTAAGCTTTGCAAAAACACATGCCATAGAATAGGTTTCTCATTTTTCAAACATAGAAAGCATTTAGAATATGCACACAGAGTTTTAAAGCTAAGAGTTTAGAACTAACATACCCAGCTCTCTTCTAATTAAGCATAATTGGCTTTCATTTAAAGGTTTAGTGAAAATATCTGCCAATTACTTTTCTGTAGGGATGAACTTAACCACTAATATCACCTTTTTGAACATGATCACATATGAAATGATGTCTGAGCTCTATATGCTTGGTTCTACAATGCTGGACTAGATTTTTAGACAGGTTGATAGAACTTGTATTGTCACATCTGATTGAAATTATTTCTAATTTCAGACCATAGTCTGCCAATTGTTGCTTAATCCATAGAACCTGTGCAACACAACTTCTAGCAACAATGTATTCTGCTTCTACAATAGAGAGAGCAACAAAAGTTTGCTTCTTGCTAAACTATGATACAAGGGCACTACCTAAAAACTGGTAAGTTCCAAACGTGATCTTTCTATCTACTCTACTTCCTGCAAAATCAGAATCACTATACCCAACAAGATCAAATGTATCATCTTTAGAATACCACAGACCTAGATTAGAAGTACCAAAAAATATCTTAGAATCCTTTTTACAGCAATTAAATGTGATTCTTTGGGATTTAACTAAAATCTAGCACATAAATATATACTAAATGAATGTCAAGTCTGCTTGCAGTTAGATATAATAAAGAATCAACCATACTTCTAAACAACTTAATATCCACATCCTTCCCATTTTCTTCTTTTTCTAATTTTGAGGATGGGCTCATTGATGTGCTACATACCTTGGCATTATCCATTTTGAACCTTTTTAACAATTCACGAGTGTATAACACCCGTCGCCCAATCCCGAAGGATCGACGACGAGCGCCACATTTGGTGTCGGAGCACCATCTTATCTTACTAAATAATCTTAAGTTACATATAAGGAATGGCTAACTTTTCATAAGGAGGCAAGTAATATAATCTTTAAAAATAAAAGCTTAAGGAAATTCCTACGAAAAATTCGCAAGAGTTTCCCTTAAAAATAAAACTTGCCAAACAAATGAAAAACAAAGCACTTCCAAATATAATCCTCCAAACTCTAGTACTCCAAATCAACACGATAGGGTACGCAACACTTCTAAATATTTACATAGAACCATCATAGGTTCTATCATATTATAATGCCATCCGTTCAAGGAATTAATTACTAATAATCATACACTTAAACTCATGCGAATAATATTTCTTAATTACTCACATACTTCATTAATTTACAAGCTTAATATATACAACCTCAACCTTTTACAATATTTTTATACATTCCATAAATACATCCTATATATGTCCTACCCAAAATAAAGTTTCATTTCTAATGCTACGCCTCTGCTTTTCGTGTAGCACCTACTACTCTTAACTTGCACGAGATAAAAATCAACGTGCTGAGTATAACACTCAGTGGTTCTAAATAACATAAGAATAAAGGTTTCCTAAGCAACAAACTTAGAATATAATTTACAAATTCTTAATTCATATATAAAAATACCAAAAATAAATAAATCAAATTAAAACATTCTAAAAATCATAAATAAGAACATTCTTAGAAATAAATTCATAAAATTGCTAGTATAATAAAATTATCTCAAGTGTAAAACCATCATGAAACATATATAAACTTAGTATGTCAAATATGAAGAAAAAACCGATAAATATAAATATTTTCATTTTTCCTTAATAACAAAACAGAATTTATTCTTAGTTGAGGGCTCATACGTATACTGAGAGAAATATAATCAGATCCAATTTCAGAGATATCAGAGACAGAGATGTGGCCAGTGAAAGCGCCACTAGAGATAGAGATGTGGCCTATGAAAGCACCACCAAAGATAGAGATGCGGCCTATGAAAGCGTCACCAGAGAATAATAAGCATGTCCTCTTATTCATAAGGCATCCAGAGCCTAGCATATGATCATAGCATATAATATAACAGAGAGGCATTAAAGCCGACCATGCTCATCTTATAGAGTAAACCTCATCTTACCATATTTCAACCATACACACTTGAGCCTAAAACAAATCCATTTCTTCATAAAATATCTTATTTCATATACATAATTTCTTAGCAAAACCTTTCACAATTTAATAGTTACTGTTACAAAATTCCTTAACTTACAACTTCATTAAAATGCCAAATTCATACTTATGAAATTCAAGCTTTCCTTTTCCAAAATATATACTATTGGCTAAAGGCTTATTTCTCCACTTGATTTTGATGATTACCTTAAACCAAATAAATTTATATATATATTATTTCTTGTGCTAAAAATTATTTTATGCAGATTTTGTTATTAAAAATTAGTTAAAGAAATTATTTCCTACAATCAAGGCATATGCGTGAAGACCAAGAAGACTTGGAAGAACTATTTGGGTTAGTATAATAAATTAGAAGTAAATAGATAATCATATGTTTGGCAAGTAACTTTTTTTATTAAATGTTTTAGGAAATTCCTATAGAAAAACTGCAAGAACTTCCCTAAAAATTGAGCTTGCCAAAACAAATGAAAATAAAGCACTTCCAATTTTAAACTCCAAGCCCCATCAAACTCCAATATGATAAAATCAACTCGTATATTCCTTACATTATTTTATAGGAGTACCGTTAAAAACATAAAAATTAAAAATCTCAGATTTATTAAGTGATAAAATAACAACCTTATAAAATACTTTTTTGTATACATATATCTTTACTTTAATTAAACATAAATAATATCATAAAAATCCAATCTTATATATCTTACAACATTTGCATAGGACTCATATACATTGAGGAGAAATATAAGTAGATTAGATTCCATAACATATTATATTTGGCCTTAGGTCGCCGACCATATCATAAAGGCTTCAAAAGCCTACTTATACATAATAAGCGCGTCCGGTTAAACATAAGGCATCCAGAGCCTAGCATATGATCATAGCTCATATCATATCATAATGGCATCAAAGCCAAGCATGCTCATTTTACATAAATGAATCATATCATATCACATTTCAATCAAAGCATACAAGAGCCCAAAATTATATTATTTCATCTTAAATCATAATATCTCTTATACTTCTTCTTAACATAAATCATATCATAACTTGAATATTTTTACTTCCAATTTACTTAACTTACAACTTGTAAATTTTACCATTTTTCATACCTATGAAATTTAAGCTCACATATCCAAAAATATATACTTTAAATAACATAAGGAGATCAAAATCAATTTTGAAAGCAATGAAAATCAAACCTTACACCCTTAGGTGGTTCAGCCTATTCATGAACACAAAGGAGGAAGGATTTCCTTTTCCAAATAATCATCAATTCAAACTTAAAAGCATTTAGATAAAACATTAAAACCTTTACCATTCATCATTTAAACGCAAAACTCATCTTTTACACATATAAAGCTTTCTTTACATCTTACAAAATCATATACACTAAAAATTCAAAATAGCAATTTGAAACACCATATATTTACATATCTTACATCACTTTAAAACCAAAACCAAACAAAGAAATCGAAGAAAAACTAAGGCCCCTCATCCAAGTAGGTTCTACCTCTTTTAAAGAAAAAGAAAGCAATATTTTTCCCTTTCAATTAAGCATGTTACCATGCTTAGAAATCATTCAAAATTTCATTTAAACAAAGAAATTCCAACAATTCTAACAAAACATTCAAAATCCTCAAAAATTCATAAAAACCTTAAAAATTGAAAACGTGAAATTCAAAGGGAAATGGAAAATTATACTTTCACTAACCTTATAAACAAGCTAAAATAAGCTTAAAAGCTTCACTCTCTAGCTATATCTTTGCCCTTGGAGGATGGTTTTCCAACCTCTTCAAAGTAGCAAAAACCTAAATCAAAATAAAGAAAAATAACACATAGATATCATGAAATTCCTAACTAAATCCTTAAAACATAAATTCAAAACTCACTTGGTTTAGTTGCAAACTCCAAGTTCTTTGCTTAAGATCACCAAATTCTACTTCCTTAACTTAATTCTTCAAGTTTAACTACTAAATTTTGGTTTAATTGATTTATTTTGGTGTAGTTTGTAAGTAAGAGGAGTGGAAAGAAAATGGAGGAAGAGAAATGGAGAAGTTGGTGTGAAACATGGAGAAGAAGAAGAAGAAATAAGGTGTAGTGGGTTGACTTTCAAGTTGACAAGTCAAATTTTGCTACCTCAAATTTATGTCAAATGAATGGCCATGATTAACTCAAGGTAATTCCATCCAAAGGCTTAAAATATTCACTAAATAATTCTCCATAAAATATAATTTAACTCTACATATCTATTAAATTAACTCCATAAAAATAATTCCTCAATTTTTTCTTAATATTAATTCACTAGAAAACACTATTCACTAATTACTTAAATTCTCCAAAAATATTCATGAAATATTTTCTACATACCTAAACCATGCAAACATGCTCCATAAATATTAAATAAAATAAAGGACATCAATAGTAACTTTTTTACACTAAAATAATACAAAGTCTCGGACTGGTGGTACTATAGACCGGTAAATTACTATTCACCAATAATTTATTACTTAGTTTGTCATGAAAAATTTATATATTAACTTTAATTAATTAAGACCAATCACATAAAATCTAATTAACTCCACCAATATTAATTATGCTCAATATCATTATCGAGTCCAAATAAAATATTAGTTCTCTCTCGGGTGATACCATTCATGACCCAACCAAATAATATCATTTTAAGATCTGAAATTTTAGGGTGTTACAGAAGATCTCTTGTGTCGATTAATGGATGGCCAGCACTGACCAGGCCGACTCAGCCAACCCTTTTGCCTATAAGAGGCATACTCCCCCTCATTCATAAACACCTCTTGTTGCTTAATTGAGCGCTTCTCAAGCATCAACGACTCTCATTTTCACTTTTGCAATTCTATGACCATAAAGTTCGACTTTGCTCATCTTCCATAGTTGAGTTTAAAGCCCAGCTTGGCTCTCAAAAGTCGATCCTTTCGATTTCCACTCACACTTTAACCTTTAGGTCAAAGTTACTAGTTAAGTGATTCATTTTTAATGAAATCTAGCGGTTGATTAATAATTTGTCATTTAATAATATTATATATAAGACTATAATATGGGTCCTAGTGCCATACTTATATTTGGAGGAAGACTCGACCTTTTTAGTTGACAACTCATCGTGGAGCTTTGGTCAGCTCGCATCATAAGCACGAGGGTATGAACACTCAAACTCAAACTTTGTCAATTAAGGCCGATCCATCCGAAACCTTATCTACTATTAAGCCTTGTCCGTCTGGCACTATGCATGCTTTAAGCCCAATCCATCAGGCACATTAAGCCTGGTCCGTCTAGCAAAACCTCAGAACTAATTTTCAAAACTAAGCCCGAAATCAGTCAGCACACTAGTAAGCCCACTCTAAGAGTGGCACCGTCAAAACTCTACCATCCTGATGGATGATAGAACTTCGTGCGCCCTAATTCTCATGCAAACGAGGTTCAAAGGCATACCTATCGATTTCAGCTTAGGTAGTAGGCCCACGACCAAACTGATCGGTCGGGACTAAGGGGAATATGTTGCACGACCTAGAACCCCTCAATAATGAGGATAGAGTCAGGCTTCCCTCTGAAACACACACCTCTATTACATTTGTTTACTTTTAATGCACTATATTTCAGATATTGATATTGTAACGCCCTGATTTTTAAAATTTATGAGTAATAGCTTACTAGATTGCTAATTAGTACCGAATTGGGTTTTGGTATGATTTTCAATTTGGATAAACTATTTTTATGATTATTGAGTCTATATGGTGATTCATGCATTGCATGTTATTTGCGTGATCCTCCATGCAAAAACTGACTTCTAGATTGTGAATTATGAGGTTGTGTATTATGAAGCCTTGTTTAGAATTTAATGTGATACATTCTAATTACACCTAGATATTTGGAATTGGAATTAAAAATGAGATAAAAATGAACTAGGAATATTTTTTCTCAATTGTTGTGATTTTTCCCTATGTATTGAGCATTAAAATAATTAATTTGATATTTATTATCAATTGTTGGAATTTGATTTTCAAATATGATTTATTGATAACTAATAGTGTTAAAGGATTATTGTTAAAGTATAATTTTAATTATATGTATTGTTAATCTATTAGGGGTATTTTATTTAATGGGTTTTTGTTAAATTAGGTGGGCTTATTTGATTATGGGTCATTTTGTGTGATCCATTTTGTGTAATAAAAAAAAAAAGAAAACCCTATTTGTTATCCTAAGTCTAATAAAGAATGGTCAACACTCTCATTTTAGATGAGAGTGCCGTCACCTTCAAACGCACACATAAGAGAAAAAGAGAGAAAGGGAGAGAAGGAAGAAACTCTTCTTCCATTTCTCCACCATAGAAACCTACAATCAAACAACAAATTGAGAGTTAGTAATATTAGTGTAGTGATTTAAGGTTCAAGTGGGCCATGATCTTAAAAGGATTGTTATCACGACCCAAAATCGTGGGCCGGACCGGCACTAGGACCAAGGTAAGTTTAAGGCCCCCGTGGCCCGTAGTAAGCCTAAACTATTAAAATCCATTTCTATTATCATTTGACTAAGGTGTTAAAGGAAAAGTTTATTATGAGATGTTTGAAAATATTGCAATTATTTTTCTAGTACTTTGAATTATTTGAAATTTTCAATGAATTTTAGTTTTGCAAGGTTATGGTGGAACTTTGACAAATATGACATTATTTTATTATTTTCATTATGATGTTTTATAAGATTTTATTTTAACTGATTCCAAATTTCTTCGCTTATGTTAAATTCTCAAATAGGGATTTGACATTGTTGATATAGTTTTGAGATAAGTTTACTGAAATAAGTTGTAAACATAATATATTATGGAACGTATGTACATAAGGATTAATGTTATTTTAGTTCTAGGAGTCTAAGAATATTGAATGATCTCCATTTTATTGCTTAAGAGTTATATAGATGAAATTAGAGTATAAGGAAAAGAAAATAGTAAAGAAACTTAATAGGTGTGATATAAGAGACTAGACTAAAAAAAAAAAGTATAAGGTTGGATTAAATAAAGTGAGAAAAGTGGAAGAATTAAATAGAAAAGTCAGTGTGTAAGACGACCAATAAAATGAGAAAACATGACTTAAGTAAATTGAGTGTGATAAGAAACGATTTAAAAAGGAATATATGAAGTAAAGTAGCATGTCAGTTTTATATCAAAAGATTCAAAAAGTGATAAAATAATCTTGAATGTAAAAATGGTGATGAAAGGATTAACTAGATATTATAATAAATAAAATATTTACAGTATAGATGTAAATAATAAAGAAAGCGATCGTTGGAGTAAAATATTGATCGCATGGAGATAAGTGGAGTAAGAAAATTAATCAAATGTTATGAAATAGTCAAAGAAATTGAATCGAGAAGATATAATTATCTTTGGTTTTGGATAGATTCTTATTGATCACAGGTTAAGGATAAGATCAGAAAACTTGTGAATGGTGACTAAAAAAAAGAAGTAGAGAAAAGAAATTAATAGTTTCAATCTAAAGGAAATAACAAGTTATAGAGTAATAAAAAAAAGTCTTATAAATATAGACTATAAATTAATACTTTGGAGTTTGTTCTATTGACGACACGAGCTTTTCATTTATTAATGAGTTATTTTAAAAGAAAATGAATTTCCTTTCCTAAAGATTGTTTTCTTAAAATTTGAGCAAAATATTATGTGAAAATACTTTATTTTATTTTTATTATTATTTCGTGGCATGTCAGAATTTGGACTATGGGATTTAAAATTTTTAATTTCTTTCTAAGGGAAGTAGAAGGCATTATCCTTTCTAAAATTAGAAAATCTAGAGATAAATAAGAAGCGAGATCTAGAATCTTTGAAATAATATACTATATGATTTGAATTTAAGGGCATTGAATTTTATATAAATGGAATATGGTTTGGTATAAGAATTTTGATGATGATCATATAAATTTTGATTTCATAATTATTGTGTGATGGGATAAATCAATCTTTAAGTGTGAAGGAATATTTATGGTATATCTATACGAGTATAAATGACTCATTAGATGATATATCTTCAGTGGATTATTAAGAGTTGAGAAGTAAATGTAGTAATTAAGAAATAATGAATGCTTATGGAGTAAACATATTTTTAAGATACATAATTGTGTATGAGGTATGTAGGCATTATGAATAAAATAAACTTTTATGGTTATATGCTGAATGATTTAATGCTCCGAAGAAAAGTATAATTTTTTTTAAGTACTTATGTGCCAATTATTAGGATTTATATAAAATTGACATTCTATAATTGAGTCGAGATTAAGTAAGAAATATTTAATTATATAAGGATATCTTGCTTTCACTATGTGGAGTACTGATTAAATCATATATATTATGCAAGAATAAGTTGTTTAGCTAGTAAATTCGGATTATGTAATATGTAAGTGGTTCAAATAAGTAATAAGAGATATGAGTAAATTTAAAAGGGCATGTGAATTTTATAAGTTTGTAAGAAATTAATCTGAGTTGAATTTTGTTATGTTTATTTGGGAGTGATTTTTGAGTTAAAATGATCCGCAGTGCATCGGTATTTATTGTTAGAATAGAGCAATCAGTTTAGTAATAAAAATGGAGTATTTATAGACATTTATCATAAAGGACTCAAGGAGGGAATTAATATTTGGATAACTCGGGTCTATACAGGATAAATTGATATGCATGTAGAGAAAATGAATCAGTTATAAGAAAGATTGAAGAGACATAGGTTATATGATATGAATGAATTTACCGAAATTATTATTATTACATGGTAATTGAGGTCTAATAGAGTTGTGATTTATATGAACTGGCAAAAATAGAAATGATAAACATATAGATAGGGATTACAAATTTGAAAAGTATTTTAGAATTAAACGATGTGTAAGGAATTGTCTAAAATTTTTGTTATCGGAAATAGGCCTTAGTATGCCTTTCTACTAAAGACTGATAGATAATCTGAGAAGACTAATATACACTTATGAATATATGCTTTGGATGTGTATATAGAATTTCGAAAGATATTAAGATTCGTACCCCATTAGTGGAATTGGCTCATAATAATAGTTATCAAATAAATGTAGGTACGACATTTTATGACACTATTAATATTAAGATATGTAAAATGCCTAATAGTTGGAAGAAAGTAGGAGATGAGACATTAACAGTTCAAGAATTAATTTGAGTTACATATGAAGAGTTGTCATGCAAGATATAATCAAAATAGTTTTGATGGACAGAAAAGTTATGCGAATATTAAAACATAAAGAATTAATATTTTCAAAAAGCGATAGGGTATTTTTTAAAAGTATCTTCTATGATAAAAGTTCTTCGCTTTAGCAAAAAAGGGAAACTAGCTTCTGGATATATTAGACCGTGTAGAATAATGACGATAAAAGAGAAAGTAGCTTACGAGCTGAATTCACTCGATAATTTCTTTTATGTAAATCTGGTTTTCCACGTGTCCTTGTTAAGAAAGTATATCTCTTATCCATCTCAAGTATTAAAGCTACAAGAAGGCAAAACGAGGGAAGACTTAACTTATGAAGAAGTGTCAATTAGGATACTTGAACTATAAATTTGTAAACTCTGATTTAAAGAGATCCATGTAGTCAAAAAGTTAAGGAGAAACCATCCAGTCGAGGAGTGCACGCGAAAAGTGACGGCTGCGATGCAAGAGAGATATCCCTATCTTTTTCATTTTGAGTGAGAGGCTTTATATTGTTGATAATTGAACTTGGCTTATTTTGTATGTTCCTTGCTTGTATATCGTCCTATCTTGTTATTTCTAAAATTTGAGGACGAATTTTTATAAGGAGGGGAGAATTGTAATACCCCGAAATTTTTATTTCAAAGTAATTCCCATTTAAATTTAATCATTAAATTATTAGCCAATAATATTACACCACATAATATTATCGGGATCGAAAACCATTTTGGTTCGCCCTAAAATTAATCGAGTAACCGTTAATCGAATAAAAATCAGACCAACTTTTTTTATTGGACCGAATTAATTAAAATTAGACCCGAATCGGATATTTTTGAAAAATACTGTGCGTTACTATTTTTTTCTCCCCGACAAGTTATCGACGGACGATTTGTTTTTATTAATAATTTTAACTTTTTTTTCTTTTTCTTTTTCTTTCTTTTCCTTTCTTTCTTTTTATTTTCCTTCTTCTTCTTCTCTTCATCAACACAACACACCCTCTCAACTCACTCTCTCTTCCCCTCTCTCAAATTCTCTACGTGTCACCAGCCACCACGATAGTGGCCTTCACTGAGCCGGCCACCCTTGCTCCGCCAGCCTCGTCCTGCGCTGGCACCGCTCCAACTCTCTCTCTCTCAGTTTCTCTCTCCTCTTCTCTTCCCTCTTCCTCTCACTGTCTCCATCTCTCTGATTAGCTCCCCCTCTCTGCGATTGTCGGACCGCCACAGTTAGCCACCATCTCCTCCATCGCGCGACCCAGCTCTAGCAGCTCCTCCTCTTGCAGCCACTGCTCCTCCTCCTCCATCGCGCGACCCAGCTCCGGTTCCTACTCCCTCCTTCATTTCTATCGTGCCCTTATTCCAGTAGTAGCGGCTCAGCCACTGCCACACCGCCTGCTCCTCCGCAGTAGGCCCAACTCACAGCTCCAACCACCGTCTCCTCCTCTCCTGTCAGACACGATTCAACCTCTGGATAATTAATTTTTGGGACTGTAATTAACTGGGTACTAATTTTAATCCCAAAATATATTTAGTTAATTTTTTAGAATTTTTGATTGATTAATTTTATTATTTATGATTATTTGGTTGAAGTTATATATTGGAGGATTTTATTATTTTAGGAATAATTTTAATAATTAATTGGTTAAATTGAATGATTGTGATAATTGATTAATTATATGATTTTGAATTATTATTTGGTAATATTGAGGATTTTGATTAATTGATTATAGGTATATTGTTAGAATTTTGGTGGTCTATTGA